>PVLC010000228.1:174914-226166 GCA_004027655.1 Graphiurus murinus | reverse complement strand
CTTATTTATAGTTTGTGCATAGACTTATAAGAAAAGAATAAAGAAACTTCAAGAAGTTAAAGTAAGAAGAAAATAAAGAAAAACATCAAATGTGGATTTAAAGTAAATATATATCATTATAAGAAACATTGTACATTGAAGACCAAAGAGAGAAAAAACTTCTTAAATTGTAGAAAAGAACAACAGATACAAGATTTAATAGTCTGCAGAAGAACATATTGAAGTTTGTTCTTGAAACTTTTATAAACAGTTATCTTTTGTGAAATTTTTTAATATAGTTCTGTCTATATAGAGGCTTAGAGAGGAGGATCATAGATTCGAGGACAGTCTCAGTAAGTAGTGAGACTCTCACATATGTATAGATAAGAATTGAAACTATATTTATTATGGTAAAAATGAAGATTTTTTGAAATATGCATATAACAGTTTTATAGGTGATAAGTTATTTTATGATTTTGTTGTTACACTCTGAATGAGCAAGGAAGAGTCCAAATAAAAATCAGAGTAAAATATTCTCTTTTTACAACTATTTACCATCAAGATGAGCACCTGATCATAGACAATGACATATTAATCCTTCAGATATAGTAATTGTTTTTATATTATATAAAAGGAAAAATCACACTCGGTAATGGATCCAAGATGTGTTCCAGAAATCATTCTGCAGACTGTTTCTCATAAGCCTCCTGCATGTTACTGGGCACTTTCCAGATAAAATAACTAGGAATGTATTATTTCTGTCATTTAAATATTTTTAATTCTAAAAATCTTGGTGGGTGGGTGGGTGGGTCTACTGGTAACTTCTGAGTATAAATGTAAGGGAATTCTCGGGTGGGTGGGTCTACTGGTAACTTCTGAGTATAAATGTAAGGGAATTCTCTTTTATAATTTAGACTAATGAATTAATATAACATTATAAACTGATTTTTATGGTTCAAATTTATTTGGAATGCAGAATCTTCTCTTTATAGACTCCACTGAAAACAAAAACAATTGTTTCAGCCAGACACGATAGCACACACCTGTAATCTCAGTACTTAGCAGGCCAAAGCAAGAGGATCTCAGGTTCAAGGCCAGCCTCAGCAACTTAGTGAGACCCTATTCCAAAACAAAATACTCCTGGTTTAAATCCTAAGTAACACACACACACACACACACACACACACACACACACACACACACACACAAATAAATACAAACCTATCCAATGAAAATATCTGTAGTTAAGAAAATTTATTCTACTTATGTTTGCAAGCATCTTTTTTCCTTTTTATTTTTTACAATAACATTTTGGAGGAAGAGAAAATTAAATGAAAGCAAAAGAAAACTATATGCAACTTTAAGAATGATATGTTGTTTGCCTCCTTTTCATGTAGCCAAGTATACAAGACTTTACGTCTTCTCTGATTCCATTATGCTATGAGCACACAGGATAAATTTTTTTTACCAAGTTCTTCTAGCGAGGCAAGAACATCCCGACCCAAAACCTGATGTTTTATGTCTTTCTACTGAAATGAATATCTTTAGAGAGCAGGGAAGATGATTTATGTGCATAAACCTGACTTCATGAAAATAATTTTCACTTTTACCATAAAGTTGAATTTGTACTGCTAGCAAATATTTGTTCCAGTTTCTTTTGGTTTGTGCTCAATATTTCATTCGGTTTTAGATCTCTGATGCCTTAATATATATTATACTTTAAAGAAATACTTTGCTTTCCCCCAAATCCATTTTGGATTAGCTTTTTTTTTAATGAAACAGTGATCAAAATATTTGGAATGTTTTACTAATACATTATGGTAACTAAAATTTACCATTGTCTTAATTTGTTGTTCAAATATTTAATATTAAATTTGTTTATGAATTAACAATTATATAAATAAAGTTTATTTGGTTTCCTATGCTACTAATTCTTATTTATATATAGTGAAATTCAGGTTTTTCAGATGAGAAAAATTACTCTTCCACATTAAGAAAGGCTTTGCATTAATGTCCTGAAACTACATTTTTTAGCTCATGGAATATAAATCATCCATTTATTTGCCATGGATGCTGAAATTTAGTTCGTGAAACAGAATATATATCCATTTATATGTTTCTCTGTAATAGGATTCTGGACCGTGGTGAGTGATTCTCCATATATGCATGAAGGATTAGATACATATCTTTCTTCTTTCCAAAAATGCCGTCAGCATTGTCAGTCTCAGAAAATAGGTAGAAAACTGCCTCTAAGTTTATGATATTTCTTATTAAAAATAATTCAATGCAGAATCAAGAAATACTAATATTTCATGAAGCATGACCATGAAATAATACAACCTTTGGATTTGGAGTTTTGTTTTGTGTTTTAAAGCTCACATACTGAAATTTGTATCCAAATGAGTGTTGTCCTTCACTGCAGTCACCTTGGATTTCAGAAATGCTGCCATTGTTCAAAACATTTTGCTACTAGATTTTTGAAACTGCCTTTAGAGCTGGTTTATGCACCAGGAAACATTCTTTGATACACATCAGAAAGGCATTGTGTTATTACATCAGCGCAATGTGAAGGAGTCTTTCTGAATATTATGAACATTATTTTAATGAGTCTGTGAGCACGTCAAATGAAATAGGCTTTCATCAAGTGTATTTTTGCTTGAATGTATTTTTCCCTAGATAGAGAGTTACATCTACCACATATAAGGAAAGCTCTGAGAGAAATGAACTCATGAGGTCCCGTTTTGAATAAAGAACCTGTAGACTATGCCATGATCATTCAATTTTCTTTAAGTCATGAAAGAAAAAAGCAAAAACTTCAGGCTAAATTATTAAGAGTGTCAGCCCATTGCTTTACTCATTTCTTGTTATATTATTTACTTATATCTTTATTACAGATAGGATAAAAGGTCCTTACT
Organism: Graphiurus murinus; assembly: GCA_004027655.1. Taxonomy (NCBI): domain Eukaryota; kingdom Metazoa; phylum Chordata; class Mammalia; order Rodentia; family Gliridae; genus Graphiurus; species Graphiurus murinus. Next base: position 223,272 of record PVLC010000228.1, on the reverse strand, counting down.
AGAACCCACATGGCTGTATAGAACCTGACCCTGCTACCTCTCTTCAAAGGGATATAAAACCTTATTAGAGCTTATAGTACTTTGCATATGAACTTACTACTTGATACTCAGTCTGCATATATCTAATATATCTTATGTATCTCTAAGGTATATAAAATTGAGCTTAAAGTGCCAACCTACACCAGGCCCAGACGGATTTACTGGTAAGTTTTACCAAACATTTCAGAAAAGAGATTATACCAGTTTTCCATAATAACTTTCAGAAGATAGAAAAACAATGAACATGTCTTAACTCATTACATAAGGCCAGTATTATACTAATATCAAAACCAGATGAAGACATTACAAGAAAAATGAACTATAGTTCAGTGTCTCTCATGACATACCTTAAAAGTAGAACATATAAAACCTTTTGGCAGGTTAGATGGGGAATAAGAGAGAATGAATAATCAAAATGCCTTTCCTATGCAAAGACTAAGTGATGCCTTGCTGAAGACATTTACTGTAACAGTGAAGGAAGACTCAAACAGGAACAAGGAAGGAACATGTTACATTTGAGATTCTCATTGGACTTCCAAGAGATGCCAAATAGATAAAGGCGGCTGGACCTCAGGGAAAAGGATTGGGATGGAAGTATGAAATTATGATTTCTACAAAGTGAAATGCTGTCAACAACATATTAAAGACCAACTTACTGACACATTGCTTCAGTATCATTGATTACTTGTCCCTTTCTTATATTTATTAAATCTATTTCTAAAAAGTAACAGTTGATTCAGCAGATGATTGATATCAGAATCCTGAATCAACCTCTCTTGCCCTGTCCTTCGTGTTTTCAGTATTTTTGCAGAGAAAGCAAGATAGCTGAAAGGGGAATGTTCAGTAGGAACGGGTTCTTTATTATTATTATTATTATTATTATTATTATCATTATTATCATTATTATCATTATTATTATTATTTGGTACCAGGGAGTGAACCCAGGATCACTCTACCTCCAAGCTATACTCCTACCTCTTTTATTTTTTATTTTGAAACAGGATCTCACTAAGTTTTTGAGGGTCTAAGTTTCCAAAGATGGCCTCAAACCTCCAATCTTCCTGTTTCAACCTCCCAACTCAACTACTGGGATTATAGGTATGCACCACTGAACTCAACTTTGTTACTTTATTATTAATAGATAAAACTATATGTGTTTACTGTTGAGAGAAAAGTCTAGATAATTAACATATATTATCTCAAATAGATATCACTTTTATGGTACAAACCCTTTACATACAGTTATTCTCCCTGTCCAATTGAAATTTTGTTTCCTTTGGCCAACATTTCCCCAAATCCCCACTCTTCAAATATCCGTATATTGGTAACCACTATTCTACTCTCTCCTTCTGTGAGATTAACTATTTTAGCTTCCATAATGAGTGAGATCATGCAATATTTGTTTCTATGCTTAGCTTATTTTACTTAACATAATGTCTTTCAGGTTTATCCATGTTCTTGCAAAGGACAGGATTTTATTTTTTGTTTGATTGGCATTCCATTGTATATCTCCACATTTTTCTTTAGTCATTCATCCTTTGATGGACACTTCAGTTGTTTCAATTTCTTGGCTCTTGTGAATAGAATTGCAATAAACATGGGAATACAAACATCTCTTCAATATACCAATTTCCCTTCTTCTGCATATATACTCAGGAGTGGAATTGCTGGACAATATGGTAGATATATTTTTATTTTTTTGAGGAAGATATTTAATTAAGGCCATTTCTTGAGACTCATTTTTAATAGATGCTGAATTAGACATTAAATTTTTCAGATGGATAAAATGTGGTCAATACATTTGACTGTCCCATTGCCTCATTGTGATGTGTTTAAGGAAAAAAAAAGAGAGAGAGAAATAGAAACAGGAAGCATCTTGGAAAAATAAAATGACGAGAGGGAAAGACTTCTGAGGGGAAACAATGATAAAAGTTAGATATAAACATATTTGACCCAGGAGCTGCACTGGAAATTATTGAAATCAATAAGAAACAAATATTTTATCAGACTAAGAAAGGGATTGAAAGACTTCTTAAAAAAATTAAAAATAGGATATCAAAATCATAGAAGAAAACTTAGAAAATTCACAGAAATGTGTAAGAAACTGAATTCCAGAAAATAAGTCTCTGGGTTTGTGTACAGTTAGTTGAGGAATTATTGGACATCATGTGAAGGTGAACTTGTGCCCAGGAATGTGTTAGGTGGCTTGTGAATGCTGCTATTCATCTCCAACCTCTGGTCATAGGGTTAATAGATACTAACTGATTATTTGTTGACTGAGAATCTGCAATATACATGGCACTGCCAGAAGAAAATCAAAGACAGAAGCTTCTGTCCTCAAGAAAGTCAGAACCTTTGGTGGGGAGATAGATAAATAAGCAATTTGACAATATGCTTTTCTCACAACTCTCCTATGAATGCATTTTTTTTATTTTGAAAACTATAACCCAAGCAACTCGTTGACATTTAAAAAATGACTATCTTGTTTACACTGTCCTTCCATACAGTCACTTTGTTCTATTATAGAAAAGACAATGAGAGTTGATAACTGCATGTTTTTATAAGTACAAATCCTTATCTGTGTCTGCCATATCTCACTATATTGTGAGAAGTCTGAAATTCAGATTCTTTCTTAAATTTAATTATCTAGTACTTTCCTACAACAGTCTGTCTCCTATTGACGTCTTAAATTTCATTTTGTTCACATATCTTTTATGTGTGTCTCCTTGATATTGATAACAATGGCTGGTGTAAGAGCTTATCTCCTTTTGATTCTGAAAATGTAATAAAGAAGGGAAATACAAAGTAAGAGCCACATCTAGTAGTTATTCAAGCATCCATCCACCTTCTGTATCAAACTAATATTGGGAAAATATGATATGCACCCTGCTGCTTGACTTCACTCATATCAAACAGAAACACCAATGGCGAGGGACCATGCTTATTTGACAAATCATGAAGGAATAATGTTGAAATAAAACAAGATAAGGTTGTGTTATGAAAATATTTGTTCAACTTTCAGGGCACTGTAATTTCTTGGATGTGGCCTTGTTGATTTTATTGCTCTTTTTAAACTTCAGAAAAAAATGTTGCTTTTATTTTTTACCGAACAATTTATGAATAGAAATAACATAAAATTAGGAGACATTTTACTCTTACCCCATTTTTACTTCATTTCCTGTATTTTAGTATATCTTAAGTAATCACCAAAATTAAAGATGGATTTGAGGGAAAACATCCCTTCTAAGAAGGGATTTTTACATCATATAGAAACACTTCCTTACATCTAATTCAAATTCTTTATACTACATATACTCTTGGGATTTTTCTTAGAAAATTTATAATAGGGAATCATGAGTTTTGACCTTCAGCCAATGCTCATAACATTACAGATAATTAGTACAGACATTTGAAAATTGTGAACCCCTAGGTAACTAATTGTGTTTCCTTTGGATGTTACAGATGAAAATAAAATTTGTTTTGTGACTAAAAAATGGAAGGAATCAGTCATTCAAAACATTTTATGTAAAAGAGGATTAGATTTAAAGATGTAGAATTTTATTTAAAATTAGAGGTTTTAGGCCGGGCGTGGTGGCGCACGCTTGTAATCCCAGCATTCGGGAGGCTGAGACCGGAGGATCCGGGTTCGCGGCCAGCCTCAGCTACCTAGTGAGGCACTCTGCAACTTCGTGAGACTCGGTTTCAAAATAAAGAATAAAAAATGGGGCTGGGGGTGTAGCTCGGAGGTAGAATGCCCCTGAGTTCAATCCCCAGTACCGCCAAAAAAAAAAAATAAATAAAAAAATAAAATTAGAGGTTTGACAATCTTGTTTAAGAAAATTCTAGAGAAATAATTTTGATTTTCAGTTGTGATTAGAAAAACTTAGACATTTAGCCTTGCCCTTTCTATAAAACCTTTTGTAAGCTAACAAGTATCTTTTTGTCTCATAATTTTTGGTGCTTTTTATAAAATTGATAGTACATTTATAGTTTTTACAAAATATACTCAATTTTTGTGTGTCAACGGTGTTTATGCCAAGTTGATTGAGTTGTGTGCAGATTAGTGTTTAAGAAAAAGATTGACCATTTTGTAGTGCTGATTATTACACAACGGACCTTTGTTCCCTGGAAACTTTATTTCGGGGCTTCAGAATGTAGACTGGGGTTCACAGCAAGTTGAAATCCAAGCCTCACACCAAGATCAATTGTCCTGTTCATAACCATAGCCTTTTCCCCAACTCAGTCACCCTCATAATGAGGAAGATCCATTCATAGGAAAAGAAAAAGAACAGGCCCCGGGAATCACAAACAAAAACTATTACCTACAAGTCATGTGGAGAACTGGAGAACTGGAATTTTTAGTTTAAGACCTAGTTACACTCAGACTTCTATCCTAGCTCCACCAGATACTGTGTGACCCTGGGCCCAGTAGTTAGATGTGCCTACATATTACTGTCATAGACAGTGGCCTCAGAGGGTCTTCAAAGCATTAGCTGTAAGGTGTAGCATGAAGGTAAATATGATTTTATCAAGCTTTTGTGACTTAGTTTACTAGTGGCTAGAAATTCAATTAAGATATAAAATATTGCTTGTTAAATAGTATATTTTACTCAGTAACTAGACAAGACCCTCAGCAATTTAGTGAGATCCAGTTTCAAAATAAAAATTTATTTTCTAAAGTGCTGAGGGTATAGCTTAGAGGTGAATGTCCTTAGGCTCAATCTCCTGCACCAAAAAACAAACAAAACAAAACAAACAAACAAACAAAAAAAAAAACAGTAGATGAGTCATGGACTCATATTTGTGGTTTGTGGCTAGCATTTTAAATGAAATAAAATAGAAAAATTAATTTACTTTAAATGCAGTATTAATATTGCTTTGTACAACTTGTTTCATATATATATTATATATATATATATATGCACTATATATATTGAATTGTGCAGCAAAATATTCTATATCTTACTAAATTTTTTTTGGTTTTTTCTTTTTTTGTTTTTTTTGTTTTTTTTTTTTTTTGTGGTACTGGGGGTTGAACTCAGGGGCATTCTACCTCTGCGCTATACCCGTAGCCCTATTTTTTATTCTTTATTTTGAAACCAAGTCTCACTAAGTTGCGGAGTGCCTCACTAAGTAGCTGAGGCTGGCCGTGAACCCGGATCCTCCGGTCTCAGCCTCCTGAATGCTGGGATTACAAGCGTGTGCCACCATGCCCGGCTCCAAATTTTTTAAAAATTCAAAAGTCATTGTTCTAATAAACTGGACCATCCAGTACAAGTTCAAAATAAAACCCCAAAATCATCCTACATACAGAGCACAGAGAAGCATTCAGGAATACTGGGAGGAAGCAGAACAGTGCTTATCTTCAGTATCTATGATTGTCTCAGAAAGACTTTTTGGCTGTCAGGTTGTTGTAAAGTAACTAAGCTGTATATGTCATGTATAGAAACTCACATATGCCCATTCCATTCGACACTTGTGGGAAGAAAGCAAATGGACTAATGCATCCTTATTCAGTTTATGCAAGAACTACTTATAGGCATCATTCCTCAAAACTCTTGGTACTATGATGACTACGGAGAATTCTCTTGGTTTCCTCCACATACTTTCATGTTCGTTCTCTGACACTTGCATGTGTGTGTTCGTGTGTGTGTGTGTGTGTGTGTGTGTGTGTGTGTGTGTGTTTGTAAAAAGATGGATGGCTACTTTCTGCTAATAAAATCCTCGTGCCTCAACCCACATCTCATCCATTCTGATAGCCCTGTATCTAATGATTTAAAGCCTGCATTATATTTCCACATTTTCTAACAGAGAATATGAAACTGTCAGGCTTAAATTATCCTGGACCTCAATCTGTAAAAGGATACATCGTGATAGGAAAAATATATTCCTTATCAGAGCAAGCAGGTGTGCTCAAATATTGACTAAGCTGCATAATCATTTGGGCATAGTGTATCTTGGAAGGAAGGGCAGTAATGTTCAAATTCTTGTATTTTTATTTTCTGTGAATTTGGTATTTTCCCTTTAGAATAAGCATTTTCTGTATTCTCACTGAAATCAGGTTGATGCATCAAATCAGCCATCCGTGGATATTTGAAGCCTTAGACACGAGGTCACGTAATGCCATTTTACATGTTGTTTACTGATGAGGATGTCCAGTCAAAAATTCAGCTCTTCTACTGGGCCCCCGCTTTTGTTATTCTAGGGGAATCACACATCCATAACATCTATCTCTGGAAAGAAAATCAGTCACTCTGTGCTTACTTATGTTAATCAGACAGTGCTATGAGTAGCAGGTGTGTGGGAAAGACAACAATAAAGCCAACATAAACTCTTAAGACTTTTTTTTTTTTTTTCTGATTAGTAGTTGGCTGGTGGCAAAACAGAGAAAGTTATATTTCTTTTGTTCATTAAGTCATGACTTGATAACTCATTCAAACACATGGTTTCTTAAACATTTCCTAAGTTTGGTCCTGCCATCCTCAAATTTCTTTCTATATTACCCTATATTCATTTTCTCCTGAGTAGATTCACTAGACAGTCAATCTACCCATGGAATTTAATCTTTCCCAGGTCTTGTTCCCCAATCTTTAATATTGATGATCTACTGTAAGAATTTAACCTCCTGAAATCTCTCTGTACCTGGAAGCATTAACAGAGCACTAATGGAAGTCTTTTAACATTTTTGTTGTTCCAGATATGATCAATAAAATATTAGGTGTTCATATGTTATTGTTCCTGCATACTTTTTTCTGGCACTGGGAATTGAACTCAGGGGCATTCTACCTCTAAGCTACATTCCAAGAACCTCCTCCTCCCCTTTTTAAAATAGGGTCTCACTAATTTGCTCAGGCTGGTCTTGAGCCTGCGATCCTCCTTTCTCAGCCTCCCAGGCACTGGGATTACAAGCATGCACCACCACACCTAGCTGTTTCTTCTTTTTTTTTAAGAAAGAATAATGAGTGGATGTCTGTATTCTTTGCTCCTTTTAAAGATATCCACAGAGGCATCTTTCGTGCTCTGTCTAGCTCTTTCTCCCTTACTGTAGAACTTGCATTGTTCTGTTTTGTTTTTCTGCCTTTTCTGTTCTGTAGTGTTATTTTATAAACTATTGCTTCTGACCATCATGCTCAATGCCCTGGAGTTTCTGTTTTCTTCAACGGGAACCATCCCACCTGTAAGGGCTTTACTGCAGCTCCCCAGCACAGGCTGAGTCCAAACAGGCAATCTATGCAAGCCAGGGATTCTCAGCCTTCACTGCACATTGGCGTCACCCAGGGAGTTTTTAAAATGCTGAAGCCTGGGTTTCACTCCCAAGATTTTGATTAAAATGGTCTGAGGTAAGGCCTGGCCATTAGGATTTTTAACTCCTCCCCAGAGGAACTTACTGCACAGTGAAAATTGAGAACCACTGATTGAAGTTTTCTCAAGAATCTCCAGGCAGACGTATATGTCTTTGACCTCATTGAAGCCAGAACCGAACCTTGGACTAGGCAGAAAGCTGAGGGCTATACCCACTTTTAGTAGCTCAGTTTGGTATTTTGCTGGTTACCATTTATAAAGTTTTGGTTGTTGTTGTTGCTGTTGTTGTTTTCCATCTGTCTTATATTCATCAGAGTAAACTTCAGGGTAGAGAAGCAAACAATCTACATAATAGTCTTTAAGTCACTCTCTGGTATCCACCGCAAGATATCAAATGATTTGGGCAGCTTTCTCCTGAGAGTAATTAACATCTGTGTAAAGATGTAATCACCTGCAGCAGCTATGTAAGCAAGACTGATCTCAAGAGCTTTCATTTCCAGCAGCAAAGAAATTGTATTACAGCAGCATTTTGCCAGCATATCTTAAAACATCAGTGTAATCAGTATTAGAATGGAGCATTGTAAGACCAAATAACAGAAAGAGATTAACTTCTATTAAATATCTGCAGCTGTTGGCTCTCCAATGCAGATTAGGCTGGGGAAGACTAATAGAGGATTGTATCCATTCTCCTTTGGAGTTTCCTTCCACTTCGTGCTCAGTCCCTCGGAGCACGGAGTGCTGAGGTTCCCCAGAAGCGGACAGCTAGGAGTAAGAGCAGCCCTGAGCAGGTAAGCAATCCCCTAGTCAATTGCCATTCGAATGAATAGTAGTGTTATTTGGAATCAGTCTTAATTTACATTGATAATAACATACTTTCACCTAGAAACAAAGATGGTTTTCTTTCTCTATGTAACATTATTCACTTTAGAATAAAAAACTTGCCTGAAATTTCTGAACTGAACTTATTATTGCCCATAATCTCAGTTTCACTACGAATGCAGGACTATCTTCATCCATGATTCTTGCAGAAGGTCTGTGGATGTAATTATAAGTATAATTTTACCTTTTCAGCTGTCTTATTGTGTACTTGTAAAGGACTGAGAGGTTTTTGTCAGCTTTTACTATAACTTTTATGTTTCAATGTCTCAATGCATGAGGTAAACATTAAATATAGGCATTAATAATATTTTTCAATGAACATAATACTTCTTTTCCATATCACATTCTAACTGCTCTCAAGAGAATACTTTGATCCCCTCTGTAACCATGATTTGGCTCAGGAAAACATTACTAAGCCCTGACATTCACCTAAGGGAAATTTTGGTTTTAGAGTTTTAGAGAGAAATCATAAAAAGGTACCTTTTCCTTTTGACACAAGCTACCCTGTATTGATATGAATTTAGAGGAAAACATGAAATAGGAACTCTCCTGAATCACTGCTTTGTTTAGTTAGAACTTTGTTAAACCCCTGGGCAAAGACTTTAAACTTGCTTTGGTGGTTATTTTCGATGCTAATAGTAAAGGCTATTCATGAAGGTTCTCAGAGTTTAGAAAAGCCACATTGAGTCTGCTGATCAAAAGTTATGTTTCTGAATACCACATCAAACAGCCTGGTGGAATGAGCCCAAGACCAGCATGATTTTACAATGCTATAGAGTCCCCCTGTTTCTTCCGCAGAAATGCATCTATTTGCTTTATCTCCCTAATTCTAGCTTGGCAAAATACAGGAAATGGGTCGAATAAATCAGAAAGATAAAGATCAAAGGTGATCTAAGAAAAGTAGCCTTGGAAATGCAATACTTTAAAGTAACTCAGAAAAAGTTTGGATATTTCACAGGATAAACATAGGCAGCTTCACAGTATTGAGAATCCTTGAATGACAAGTCATAGAAATCATTTGAACTCATAAAAATCTCAATGATTTTATCAAAAGGTCACTAGCGTATCAATGTAATTCAGAGAAATATTAAGCTTTAGTATCTCAGAGAGAATGGGATCCAAAACTGTTGCAGCAGGAATATCAGCAGCCAGGATTATGTTCTCCAGGTTTCTGGAAGTTTCCTAGAGACCCAACAGCTTAAGTCTCTCCATCTTTGAGTTCAAATTCCAAATTGAGAGATGAAGGTTCCATCACATGTTAATTAACAATAGTCAGGAAAGCTGTTCTTGGAACAAAAAATACGCCTTTGGAGTCCTTCCTATGGGCAGTGTGGGCAGTTCTCAATTAGGACATAGATAGTTAACCCAGGAGGATGTGATTTTGGTTATTTTTCACAGAATCCTTGAAATAAAAAAAAAAAGGCAACCAAAGTCTAGAAAAATTTGTGTATCATGTTATTCCCAATGCCTCAAGCCTTTGTCATTTGTCCAAGTGATCTGATATTGTTGACATGCATAACTGGTCATTAATGGAAGGTAATAATATTTTGCCTTTATAAAAAGGGGATAAAACTAGTTCATGAATATTCTTGAGAATGGACAGCTGTTTTTCTCTTGAGTTCTCAGTGACTGCTGGAGGAAGGCATCTCTTTCACTAATTGTGCCTCTTCACTTGCTTTTCCTTCTTCTCTTTTCCTGTTTTAGAAAGAGAAATGGGGAAGACAAGAGTGATGTTAGAGTGAAGGATGGGTGGGAAAGAAGAGAAAGAAAGGCAGGGGAGCAAAGAAACCAGTGGAAAACCACATGTCTTTCACAGGACTCTATACTCAAAGTAGTCCCTCATCCAGTCAGTAGCCCAGGGGAAAGTTAGAGAGAGCCATGCTTCCAGAAACAAGTGTAGACAACCAGAGCTGGCCCTCCTATCACCTCTGTCCTCTCTCTGTGCCCCTAATGCCTAGAATGACTTTCCAAAGGCTTTGAGCCTTCAGTCCAAATTTACAAGGCTCGGTTTAATTTCAAAACAATTTAGAAATTGACTCAGATCTCATCTTTGCCCTAGACCAGATATTGATAGTTCTGAGAAGGAAAAGAAGAATTATAATGACCACCCCCTAAAGGAGAGGGAGACAGTGGATTCTGAGAACCCACCCCTCCAAATGACCCTTGTTCTCTTTATAGTTTGCCTGGTGCTGTCCTTAACTGGAAAAAAAATTATTTCACTTGCCAATAAGAAAGAAAAATATTGAAATTATGACCAGGCATGAACATGTTTTACAGATATTGACATTTAAATTAGCTTAAGGAAGAGTTTGGGCAAGAGCATGGGAGTCAGAATTTCACTAAGAAATAAATGTATTTACCCTCATTAGAAGGTCATCCTAAATGTGTGAATTCAGTGGAACCCTTAACTTTAGGGGGAAAGGGGGAGCACCACTTGCTTTTATTTGTTTATTTTATTTTATTTGTGTGTGTGTGTGTGTGTGTGTGTGTGTGTGTGTGTGTTGCTTTTGTTTTTTGTTTGGTTTGGTTTGGTTGGGTGCTGGGGATTGAACTCTGGATTGTTCTACCTCTGAGCCACACCCCAGCCCTGTTTTGTTTTGTTTTATTTTGAAACAGAGTCTTGCTAAATTGCTGCAGCTGGCCTTGAACCTGTGATCTTCCTGTCTCAGCTTCCCAAGTGCTAGGATTACAGGCACGTGTCTCCACACCCTGATATGCCACTTGCTTTGTCCAGGGCTATAAGCTCTCTGAAGGCAACATTCACCTGCTGTGTCACCGCTGATTGCTCAGCTCTTAGCAAAGTGTCTGCATGGGGAGGCACTCCGTGGCATTTACTAAAAGGATATTAAGTCCTGACGTGATGTCTGAACAACAACACTATGTGGGAAATCCTGGGAAACAGTGTAGAGTTAGCACAGTGTTTAAGAGTGGGGGCCTTTGAATTAGACTAAATTTATTCAAATCATGATCCTGCCATTTTCTAGCTTTCTGATCTCTGCTGATTTGTTTAACCTTCTGAATCTGGTTTCCTTCTCTGCAAAACTGGGATAATGACATGGACTTCCTTCCTCAGGGGATCGTTCTTAACAATAAATTAGCTATTAGACATAAAACATTTAGCATGTCTCCTGTCACACAATGAGCACTCAAAAAATATTAAGTATAACAAATTGTCATGCAGAGCTATATGCAAAGGCCAGTGAAAATTTGGTAAATTCCTTGAGTATTGGTATTGGTAGAAATGTTCATTCAGCCACATTCCTTATTTAATGAGAGCCAGGTGGAGTGAAGAGGATTGACACAAAGGTCTCCTTCTGAACTAGTGACATTGAAGTTCTGGAGCAGCCATGCTCAGTGACTATGTGGCATACATGGCTTATTGTAGCTCTTTTTTTTTTTTTTTTCCTATCAACTAACCAATAAATACAGTATAAAATATTCAAAGAGGAAACTCTGATCCAGCAAGTATTTTTAGAAATTCATTTGTGCTGCTTTTCTTCCATATTAGCACAGTACAGGAGCATTAGGATACTCCTGGCTGTGATCTTGAGTGGTTTTAAATCTTCCTGTGTAACACCCCCCTTAGAAAGGTGGCAGATAACTTAGAGACAGCATGATGGTGTGATTCATAAAGGAAGAATTCTTCTTTTATGGTACCAGAGATCCAAGCCTGTGGCCTTACACATGTGAGGCAAGGTCTTTACCACTGAACTATATTCTCAATCCCAAACAGAAATTCTTTTGTGTATCAATAGTTTTGCTTTCTGGGGGGATTATTTTTAAAGTACATTTTTACCATATTTTAATTTAATTTTTTGTCTAAAAGTGGGAGACATGGTGCTAATCAAAACCAGGATAAGCGTGGTGTAAACTGCTTCTGACAGCCCTTCTAATGCCAAGTTTAGTTCTGATTTGTATCATCCTACCTTTTCTAATCTCTCCAGCCTGGCAGAAATAGTCTATTTTAGATTACATTCATGTCTGTGATTAATAGCAACTAGAATTAAATTAATCCTACACTCAATATTTGATTCATGTGTTACAGTGAGGGTAGGTACATGCAATGCAGGATCCAACATAGTGCACTGGTCCACTGTGTTGGAGATTATGCTGGAATAAGTCACTGCCAGAGGTTAATGTATTCAGTGTTGATAAGGATGGGGGAAGGGACTATCAGTAATGCATAGAAGCTGGCTAATATTCCTATGAAGAATTCATTAACTTCAACAAGATGTGAGTTGAGAGAAAATGTTCTAATCACCACACATTTTAAATAAACCCTTGCACTTAATAGGTGCCAAGGTTTTGATTATACAACTGGGTCTTTCATACTGAGAGGTGCTGACTATTTTAAATGTATTAGTGTGGTTCCTAGAGATCTGCAAAATGTTTGAAATGTGAAATAAATACAGGCATTACTGATATTAGTTCATATTATATTTAATTTGCATTGGGGCATGTTTGACTGTAAGGTGGTATATTTCAAAAGTAATGCAAAGTTAATTCACTATCATTAAGCTATGATTCAGTTGTAGGAGAATGGAGAATACTATTTTTTTTTCAGGTAAGCAATGGAAGAAAATAATATAAACTTACTTCTTGGAAGCAAAATATCTGTCTTCTGAACATAAAGTATATTAACAAAATCACTTTCTAGAACTCCATTAATCACTTCATTTTGAATATGTAAAGTCCTCTCATCTGAAAGGGAAGTCACACTTTGCCTCTACAGCTCAAGCCATCCAGGTTGAGGTTGGATTTTCTTAAGACTTACTATCCTGCAGCCAAAACACTCCAGTGGGTATTGGTTAAGATGGAAAAAATGTGTCATCATATTTTAATGACAAAATATTGTTGGACTAAGTGATTTATGCTTTATATCAATATATATTGGCCAAATATCTATAAATCTAGTCCCTCCAAGATGTGTCAACTTAAATTCCCAAAATATCATCACCTGAAAGTAATAAGCAAACAATAAATGAACATGATCTTAGCTACATTTTCAACAGAAATCATTTCAAATGAATTAGATACCTGAACAATGCCTTTCCAAAGATTCTGCAATGTTCAAACTACCAATGTGTTTACCCACAGGATATATTTATATATATATATATTATTGCAAGCAGAGAACCACCATTGTTCACATCTTAATCCCTCTACTTTTCTAGAGTAAAAATCAGTAAGTGTTAGGGACTCCAGAAGAATTCCAGTTTAACCTTTTGGGTCGCTAAAAACAGCCATGAAGTCATCACTTCAGCTATTTTGCATTTTATATTTGATGGACTAAAATATTTTATGAATCCTTTATATACTATAAAGTTCATTTCAGTTAAAAAAATGTTCATTTTCCCTAATGAAGCAGTATGAAATTAACAGAACATTCTGGAGTTTCATCATTCACGAGTGTTATAGAGGATAATTGCAGATCCTATGACTAATTGAATTTAAAATTTAAAAAAATCAATGCTCAGGGTTGTTGGTTTTTTCGGCTAGTGCACATTTTTAACTCTAATCCACTTTGTAAAAAAAAAAAAAAATACAATCCAAACCTAACATTTAAGGAGACAATGTGACTGGGTTGAGAAGACTAAAGATATTGCACTGCCCCCACTCCAGTTCATTCTATTGGTTGGAAAGATGGTGTGCTATTAGTGACTATATAAAGGCTACGTGGAGTCAGCACACCACCATTATGTGACTAATTGCTTAGTGAAGTGCTTTTAGAAAAATTGGAACTGAAAGGCACTCTATACTACCAATTTATGGTCTATTCTTAGTGTGGATGATGAGAGAGAGAGAGAGAGAGAGAGAGAGAGAGAGAGAAAACCAGCACATTGTAGAGTCTGCTTTTTAGATGATGATAGTTTGTCAAAGTGATGCAGATTTTAAAGTACTCTCTTACTAAAAGGTACAGAGTTATCATCTGTACCTTTTCTGATGTGAAGTTCATCATCTGACTGTTGATTCCCACTTCAGCTTTCTTCATCTAAATAAACCTTTTTTTTTTTTTTTTTTTTTCTGGCTCATGTTTTGAATTTAAAAGAAGCTAAACCAAGTACATGGATTAACTTAGAGATTTTGCTTTTGGTAATTTCAAGGTCTTCTAATTCTGTTTCAAGCATGTTCTCTGCTTTAATCATCTGCATTGGAAAACAACTGAAATATATATGGGAGAAAAAGCTTGCTTGTTGCAGGGTACTTGTAAATGTTTATAGATCTCTTTGGAAAAAAATGGATCGGAATAGATTTTTTTTCTCCTCATCCCTTTCAAAAAATCAATTTTACTATAATCCTTTGCTGTTTAAAAAAAAACAATAAGAAATTTCTTGGATAAAGGAAGTTGAAGGGATAATGAGAGACATCAGGGTACTGTGCTTTTGCTCCAGTCAGAGACACTATAAAATCAAAGCATTGTGGCATTTGCTTATTGCTAATTTCTTATAACTTTGATTTGTGAACAACGTATTTGCTCTTGGTTGAAATATCTTTGCCAAGAAGATAAGCAGTGCACCTGTGAGCTCCAGATGAATTATCCCTTGTTCAGTTTTTTATCCTATTGGCACATATTTTTTTGTTGTTTTATTTTTTATTGTGAAGGAAGTTTTAGCTTAGAATAATGTTGTCTCATCATTTCACATTTTTAAAAGTCTTTTTTTAATGAATGAAATTTGGTATATAGGGAGCGAGCTACACAGAAAATTATTCTTATGCTGTATTTATTGAGATAACTTGAATTCTTGCTCCGGCGTTTATTTCATTTATATTCCATGTCTAACTGTGAATCTAGTTCAGTATCACTAAACACATTCCATTTGCGTAATGGCTGTGTACGCCTTAAATCTCAAATTCACTGAGTCACCCCTTTGGGTTCCTTCCAGTGTTCAACCTGATAACGAGGTAGCCAGCAAAACAAAAACAAAAAGCTGAGCCCTTATTCACTATGTTTGGGAAATTATTCCATTAAACCTATAGTATCAGGCTTTAAATATATATATTAAATATTATGTTGAATTGAGATCAGTATAGAGCTTCCTTTTAAAATGGATATCAGAATCTTACATGTATGCAACACCTTTCACCCCCTAAGAAGCATGTTACGAACTCTATGGGGCTCAGAAATCACTTTACCCACTACTAGAGTGGAACACAGCAGTTGTTTTATAGAACACAATAGTGCAAGATCATTTGAGAACAGAATTGAATGAGAGTATAGCATCTGAAAGAAACTACAGGGGGAATTTAAGATAAACAGACTGCAATCTCTCAGCTTGGAATCATGCCAGAATATTTGGGCCAAATAATCCATTCCATTTTTTCCTTTAAATAGAATACTGCCTTTGATCCAATGATTGATGTCTTGAAATTTTAGTGTGTCTATCGTACGATGTCTATTAGACCTAGTCTCTTGGTAATTACTGATCCAAAACTGATCCCAAAAGAAAAATTATTTTTTTTCTTTGCTGTACTGGGGATGGAACCCAGGGGCAATCTACCTCTGAGCTATACCCCCAGCCCTATTTTTTATTCTTTTTATTTTGAAACCAAGTCTCACTAAATTGCAGAGGGCCTCACTAGGTAGCTGCGGCTGGCCTCGAACCCGGATCCTCTGGTCTCAGCCTCCCGAATGCTGGGATTACAAGCGTGCGCCACCACGCCCGGCTGCCTTCACTCTTCTAATGCACCAGGAATCTTACTCAGTTACTAGAGCTGGGCTCTTAACTTGTGATGCTCCTGCCTCAGTCTCTCAAGTAGCTAGGATTACCTATGTGTATCACTGTGCCTTGCTCAATGATATTAATATTGCGCTATATATGTTATTTAAAAATCCACTCTGGCAAAATTGGAACTTACAAGTTTTCTAATTTCCTAGAAATATCATAAGACATGTGTTTAAGGCATCACTGCAAAATAAGAAACCTTTAGAAGGATACAATGACATAAGTAAAGAATGTATTAGTAAAATAGGTCCAATGTGACATTGATGGATTGTTGCTTATTTGTTTCTGATTACAGTAGGGTATAATTTAATTTACATTATAATCTCAATTTTTTCCAAACCTCTGAGTGATGGAGATCCTTCAATAGATAAATTCACATTAAACATATGTTTTGTGAAATTATAAATTTTTATAATTGCAGTGCAGTCTGTTCATATTTTACCTTTTGGTGTAGCTTACTTTGCCAATCTGTAGGTAGGTTGGGCAGTCTCATTTCATATTACATAATTCTATAGAAACTACTACTTTTATAAAGACATATGTAGGCTTTGAAGTCAGATAATAGCTTTTTTTTTTTATGCCACAAGTTTGAATCATCACCCTCTCTAAAAGGATTAATTTCTTTTGTTCTAATTTTAAAGAAATGGTTTCCAGTATCTTGGAAACCATCACTTATGTGGGGAAATAGTCATGAGCAGAAGTCATAGTAAAGTTAACCTGTATCTTGAAAGTAATGGCGATGCCACTACACATTCCATTTTCTATGCTTCTCAGTATCTAACGAGTCTGCTTTTTTAAATCTAGTACTTTAATCCAGGAAAGAAAATCACATGCAGTTTGTAGACACAAGAAATTATCATGATGAAAGCATACTTTACGTCTGTTGAGTTTTATTTGATTTATAGCTATGAGTGGTGAAAATTACCAGTTGTTTAGAATTCTTAAAGCAACATATTTGTACATTGTGCTAAATTTTTCTGAAAATAATAAACTAGATAATAAATATAAAGATGGCAATCATAATTTCTGTCAAAATAATTATAGTACATATTCGGCTAATCCTCACTGTGTTTGATAAATTCCATTATTTGGATAGAAAACACTTAGAATAGTGTGGGAAAATATTGAGCTCTTTATAAATTTTTCCATGATTATTGCATTATTATTTTCTTGAGTTAGCATAAGTAATTGTATTTGAATAAGATTTCCATAATATTTTATGCTTAAGCTATTTTTTGTTGTGGTTGGCTTGAGGCTAAAGATAATAGATATTTGATGTCACTATTGGTTTTAGACAGTTCATTAGTATAGTAGCAAATATTAATAAATACAGGATAAAAACAATGCAATTTGGATATAGATATGAGAACTCCAGACCAATATTTTTCAGTATTTAATATGTCTCAGCTTCCTTTAACTACCTTATTTCATAACATCATTATCAGGAAAATCTTATTTCCATATTTAGATGAATCAAATGGAGCAGAAAGATGTTCAGTAAATGCCCTGAGTTCCTCAGTTATAAGCAATAGATCAATATTACTGGCTCAAAAACTCTTTCTGCTAAACAATGACATAGGTTTAGTGAATCATATTTCCTGTAACTTCCAACTTTCAAAGCAGAACTTACCCCAAACTGTGAAACTGATCCCTATTTGTATAATACCTCCCATGAAACACTAGGATATAACTTGGAAGCTCTGACAGATGGCATCTCATGAAGAGCTTCTGACATTATTGTGTGTACAATAAAACTTTCTGATTATTCTCTTAAGTCCTAGCAAATAAAGAGCCTTCTCTTTGCCTATGCTAATTTTACATGAAGAAATCTGCAGAATACCTTGTTTCAAGGGTTACAACCAACATGGTGTGTTAAAGGCCAGCAGTAGACTTTTGAAAGAGAACATGAATGAATTCACAATATATCTGAGCTCATTTAATAATACTTTTCACATGATGTACTGTTATTCATATTAAAAAATCTAATTAAACAGATGTTTATTAGTAGAAACAAGATAACCTTGGAGATCAACAGCATGGACTTTAAGATCACACAAATTTGGACTGCAATCCCAGTTTTCTCTTTATTCATCCTAAACCTAGGGCAAATCATTGCAATTCATTAATCTATAGTTTCCTAATAGGAAAAATAGGGCTGGTAATAATGTCTATCAGAGGGCCCTTGCACATTAACCATTCATTAAATTAGAAAAGTACATGTAAAATACACTATGGGGTGTATAACCCACAGAAGACTCTTCATAAATTATATTTATTTATCTTGATGAAGTTCGGGATGATAGAGGCATACATGCACATAGCACTCATTGAGCCTTCCCCCAGTTCCCGCCCTATTCCCTCCTCCTCTCCTCCTTTCTGGCACTGCACAGTGATTGACTTTGATAAATTTGTATATGTATATCATGTCTATTGAGACGTTACACTCCACCTCCCATCTCCCTCAGTTAAGTCGCGTTCTTCACTCATCTAAGGTTTCTCCTCCTTTGTCTGGAGTCCCTCCTATGTACCATTTTCTCCCTAGCTTCTGCATATTAGGAAGCATGCCTGACTTTTCACTTTTTATGACTAATCTTACTTAGCATAATGTTCTCCAGTTCCATCCATTTTCCTGAAAATGACATAATTTTGTTCTTCTTTATGGCTGAGTAAAATTCCATTGTGTACATGTCCCATAGTTTTGTAATCTATTCATCCGTTGATGGAGATCTCAGCCATTTTTGTATAGTAACTTTATCACTATAGATCAAATACTATACAAAATTCTTAAGAGTAAATAGACAGGGACCCTTCCCCTTCCTAGATGTGGAAGGGGATCTGTCTGAATAGACAAGTGGTTAAATAAACATAGCCCATGAGATTACTAATTATTATAATTAGTAAACATAGGCTATGTGGCTTGCTAATTATTTTACCAGAATAGAACGAAAATCACCAGAGTTCCAAAAGCTTTCATTTTGTTTTAAAAGCTATTCCAAGTTAAGAACTGATCACTTGAAGGTATGTATTTCATGAGAACCTCAACCCAAACCCACATTTTCAAATTCCTTATCACCAAAGAATAGATTTGGGTTTAGCAGTTTGAACAGGTACTTGGTTTGTCCATGTCTCTTTTCTCTAATTGATTTCTTTCCTCTAATTCTATGGCACAACTACAGCCTTTTAGTATGCCAAGAGACCATCAGTTTTAGCTCTTAATAACTAGATGTGACTGGGTAACAAGGTTCCTTATTCAAGATCTTCTTCTGGGGAAGACCAAAATCTTGAAATTGACTAGACATGCCGATGTCCATGTTTTTTGAGAAGTAATGAGATTCATTAATTTGGGGATTTTCTCTCTCAGGCAGGTCAACTGTGACCATGTACTAAGATCACTTGAGTAAGGCAGGGAATTAAAGTATTAAATCCTGTGTCATTGAGGGAATACTTGATGAGAACCAGCCAATGTTGCTCTTTGCCAACAGTTGGCTCACAGATGACTGAAGTTGCCAAGGTCAACAGGTGGCTATTATGTCAGGAATGGTTTGCATAATAAGTTGTAATTGGAGTGTACAGAGAGAGGGAAAGGGAAGGCACAAGTGGCAGTGTCCACCCATGAGTTCCAGGCAACAGATGCTCTAAATGAGAAACCAGTCAAGTTCCCAGGAAGGATGACAGGGCAGGCCCTGTGATTCGCTTTTCTTGTCCTTTGGCAGTTAGTAGGGATGAATATTTGGCGCCATCTTCTGAGAGTGTCTGAAATGACATCAGCCCCATCATTCCTCTGTGTGTGTGTGTGTGTGTGTGTGTGTGTGTGTGTGTGTGTGTGTGTATGTATGTGTGTGTGTGTGTTTGTGTGTGTGCATGCCCACACATGTGTTACTTTTCGGTTATCTGAAATGTACAATGTAAGATTATTAGGCATTCACAGGCAGATAACAGAAAGATATTCTCCAAAACTTTCAGAGATTTACTTAAGAAGTTTGTTGTAGTGAAGGATAAGAGGGAGAACCATGCCACAGGGTACTCACTTTCTCAATAACAAGCCATGTCAACACTTACATTTTTATTTTCTTTGAATCACCATCTATTTATAAGTGATTAAGATGTTTTAGATTGATTATTGAATTCAGTTAACATATGGTCACTGATATTTTGTAGCTTTGTCCATTTCTAAAGACAACAGAGTTCTTTAAAAAAAAAATAAAAAAAAATAAAGAAATCTGCATCCACTAAAATACACTCTTCTACTGCTGTGCTCATTAACATTTCAGTTTGTGGAAGTTTTAAATGTTTGCAACCTGAAATTATTCACAGTTACCTTCTTGGCCATTCTTCAGCAAAAAGGGCTGTTGCTGCTGACAGTTGTGGCAGCCCTCCAGGAGGAACCGGGCACAGAGGAGAGAACGCTCCCCTCAAAGTAAGGCTAGGGGAAATTGCATGACTAAATATAGCAGCACCTTAAATCCAACTGTAACTCAAGGACCATCTTGAGTCCCTTTGCTTCTGTGATGCTTCTTTAATGACTCCAGGCCATGCTGACCTCCCTGTCTTCTGGATTTCATGCTTGTAGTTTATTTGGGTAGTTTGAAATTAAAATTAAGATGTGTTCTGTAAGTGCATGGCTAAATTAGTCATTCAGCTAGTGGAAACTAATTTTTTTTTTGTAGGAAAAAAATATATGTTCTGTGTGGTTGCTGTGCTTTTTGTAGTCAGCTGTATTACATTAGTAATACTAGATTATTTCTGGGAATAATCCACAAAATCTTTTAACCATCATGTAGCAGTAGCAGTACTGCAGGAACTTGATGCATTCAGGATCTTTACGTCCAAATATCTGGAATTCCTTCTTGTTACATGACATCTGAACTCAAAAGTGGAAGGTGGACTAGGGAGTAGAAGGGAAAAACTACGTAATACTTAGAGCTCTTTTTGTTAACATGCATCAAATCAACCTACTTCTGGTAGTTGTCAAGAAAAGGCTCTAGGACCAGAAGATGAATAGAAAGTTTGGGAGCTCAATTATACTTAGGGAGGGCAAATGTAGAAATGTGAATGCAGTCTGTACATTAATAATATTGTATTCACTCATGTTAATTTATGAATTTTATCACTGTACTATAGTTATACAAGTAAATATACTGTATACCGTTATACTGTAGTTAACATAAGAGAATATACACATCTGGAGAGAAAGACATGGATAAGCATGTAGATATTGATATAGATTTGGAGAAATGTACATGTAGAGAGATATAGATGTAGTTATAGATAATAGAGACACATAGGTGTAGATATAGAGAGGGGTAGAGAGAATATAAAGGAACTAGAATAGACTGTTAACAGTATTTGTATGTTGGACTCTGAGAGAAGAATATACTCCAAGATTCTTTGTATCATTGTATTATTTGGAACACTTCTGTAAATGTAGAATTATTCCAAAGTGAAGAGTTTTAAAGAAAATTTTAGAAAAAAAAAAGCCAAAAAAATAGAAAAGGACCAGAGGTGTACTTAGGTGGTAGTACATTTGCCTAGCATGAAGGAAACCTTAGGTTCAATTCTCATCACAAAAGAGAGAGGGGGAGAATAGAAGGGCAGGGAGAGAGAGAGAGAGAGAGAGAGAGAGAGAGAGAGAGAGAGAGATTGATTGATTTTGAGAATCGATGGCTTTGCAGATGGGGAATGTATCTGGCTGTGAGGTATGGGTAATACCTCCTTCATTCATTTAACATCCAACTAGCAAATGCTTCTGAGGTCTTAGGCACTGGTTTTAAGAGACACTTGGGGATAAAGTAATAAATATGTTAACCAGGATTCTTGCCCTCAAGGAATTTATACTTAACAGATGGAGTAAAAAAGAAAAAAAAACCCACATGCATATAAATAGTGATTACTATGGTAGAGAAAATCATAGACATAAATGGAATAATGAGTAGCGGATTGAAGGTGTAAGGTCCATTTACAAGAATATGAGCAGAGACGAACTCTCTGCAATGATGAGATGGTGAAACCTAGAGAGTAACAACCATCTTAGAATATCTAGAGGAAGGTGATTGAGGGTTCAGTATATGCTCAGGTCCTAAGGCAAGAAGGACTTTTGTTTGTTCTGAGGGCAGAGAGGAGAGTATGAATGGGATTTAATAAAAGAAAGTGGAGAGTATTAGATGAAATAGGCAGGGGCACAGCCTATAGGATCCTATAAGCCATAAGTGGGGGTTGTATTTAATTCTAATTGTAATGTAATGTCACTGAAATGCTTTAAGCAGAGAAATATAACAGGTCTACTTTATATTTGAGAATCTTGCTGTAGCTATTGGGTAGAGTGTTGATTGTGGGAAGAAAAGAGTGGAGTTAAGAGAGTGAATCATCACCCATGAAGATCATGATGAGGCAATTTGGACCATAACAGTGGCTGTAGAATGATGAGAGGTGGTCAGATTTGGACCAATTTGTGAAGACAGAATAGGTAAGTTTTGACAATGTAGAGAGACTGAGAAAAGAAAGGAATCATAGAGGATTCTTGTATCCTAGTCCAGGGAGCAGGTTGGATGCTTAGAGTGTTCCACTCTTCCCATGCCAGCTTTGACTGTTCTTTCCTGGTTGTTGCTGGCCTTGTTTTTCCCAGCTGATATCCCTGTGGACGTATTCCCCAATGCCTTCTGTGCCCACCGTGTCTAGAATGATGTTGTTGCAACAGCAGGAGTTCAACAAAATCCGTATCAGTTTATTTTCTCTTTCACTTGAAAAAAAATTTTTTTTCAAGAACAATTTTCTTTCATTAAAAAAATGGTGACATTTTAGAAACTTCAGCTTTGCTTGAAACATGTTTATACTTCCATGATTAATTGAAACATCATTATTCCATTTAGAGAGTTTGCATAAAATTTAAAATCCAGGTTTGTTCACTTTCATTAAATGTTTATCTTGCATGAACATACTTATTTTTTGTTATCATGTGACAAGTTCTGTTGTAGATGTTGTGAAACAGAAGATAGTTTTTAAAATCTTTGTAAGCTTTTAGTATATTCTTTTTTTTTAAATTGGTGCATTGTAATCATACATCTTTGTTAGGTACAAACTGGTAAAGGCATACATGCACACATTTCTCATTTAACCCTTCCCCAATTCCCTCCCCCTTCCTCCTTCTCAAGTTCAGTTTAGTGATTGACTTTGATATGTTTGTGAATATACATCATGTGCATTAGTTTAGTATATTCTATGAGACAAGAAATC
The DNA here is from genome assembly GCA_004027655.1 of Graphiurus murinus. Taxonomy (NCBI): domain Eukaryota; kingdom Metazoa; phylum Chordata; class Mammalia; order Rodentia; family Gliridae; genus Graphiurus; species Graphiurus murinus. The sequence goes on along the minus strand of PVLC010000228.1, from coordinate 200,098 downwards.
TCTATGAACACATGCGGCGTACATTTATATATCAGTACTTTAAATCTTAGTGACTTTATCTTTCCCATTTATATAAAGAGCCCTCTAGGACTTTTTAAATGTGTTTTGGACTTATAATTATTTATGCAAGACCATGCACTCTGTAGATTATCTAAAGCAGCAGGCAACCCTATTTTCAGTTCCCTGACACCCAGAATAATCTGCGAGTTGTCTACATGTGCCACTACTAATGAGTATTAGGAAAAGACATCAAAGAAAATCACAGCTATTAATACTAAATTACACATATTAAGTTCTCACTTGTTCCCCAGCACTGTGATAAACACTTGTATGTTTTATTTCATTTAATCAAAATAAATACCCTATGAAGTAGCAAAATTACCCCCATTTTACTGATATAGACTGAGACTTAAAGGGTTAAAGGCTATACCTAAGATTACCCACCTGTTGATCAGAAGAACTGATATAAATAAAAAGCCACAGCAATCTGTAGAGTATATTGCTTATTGGCATAAAAATGCAAATCCAGTTGATATTTTATTATTGATTCTAATTGTTTACATTTTCAACACTTTGAAATTCCATGTATTTTAACCTGTATCTCTTCTTTGTTTTCTCACCAATATCGATACTGTTCATTTCATTATCTTCTCCTACTTCTTAAATCATTCTTTCTCATAATCCAGAATTGGTGTTTACTCCATAGGTATTAAGCTTAACACGGGGGGGGGGCATTCTGTGTGTTTTAGGACACGTTTCCCTCATGACTGTAACTATCTTTTCCCTCAGATTCACAATACTGAGCTCCAGTCATGTTTCCAAGAGTTCTTACTGACTTTTCAGTGTCTGTGAATGGAATACTGCTGTGTAGAATCTGAGGTTTTATGGGTTTCTTTTTATTGTTAGATGAATAAGGCAGCATTCCTATTACTGTAGGTTAATGTTTCTTTATCCTGTTCTTTCAATATTTTCCTAGTACGATGAAGAGAGAGGTTAAAAAATCAATAGAATTAGAATTGAGAAGAGACCATGACAGGATGAAAATTGGCCAGAAACAAATTGAATGTGTTTTCTTTTTTTTTGTTCCCCCAGTCTAATTTCAAGGTTAGGCTAAGTGTTTCTTGCTTCTTTCATAAAATGAAAGCTAGGGACTATCTCACACAGAGGCATCTGATGCCTCTTCCTCACTCTCTTGCCTTCTATGGAGCCCTCCATTTATTCTGAACAGATGCTCCTCAAAATGTCATTTCCTTGTGTGTTGGTCACATGGACATGTTGCTGCAAGGGCATATTCCCTATTGCCTTTTTTCATGATGACAACCTTCATTGTTCCTCTTGGTCTGAGAGTGAGAAGAGGAGGCTCCATATTTGAACCTCCCATTTATCACAGCCCACTACCCTACTCTTTACTATACAGTCAGCCCTTCATACTCATGAACCAAATTCATGGGTGCAACCAAAAGATGATCAAAAATACTTGGGGGAAAATTTACTGAACATGTACAGACCTTTTTTTTTTTTCATTTTATTCCTTAAACAATACAAGTATAATAACTATCTACATATCATTTACATTCTATTAGGTGTTTTAAGTAATCTAGAGATTATTTCAACTATAGAGGAGGATGTGCATAAGTTATATGCAAATAATGTACCACTTTATATAAAGGATTTAAGCATCCTTGAATTTAGTTGTCCTCAGAAGAGTCCTTGGAACCATGAGAGAAGACTTTATCTTACTTAATCAAATCTATATTCTTGATTCACATCTTGAACACCTCTAATTATACCTACAAAATATTCAGATCCACTTGACCCTTTCTTCTTTCCCATTTGTTATTTATCCCTGCACAACAGAGTAATAGCCCTGCTGTCAGTACTTTGTTTTGGAGTTTGGGGTCTTGTTTTGGTACTGAAAGCTGAACCCAGGGACATTCTACCTCTGAGCTATGTTCCCAGCTCTATTTTACTTTTTATTTTGAACCAGAATCTCTCTAAGTTGCTGAGGCTAGCCTTGCACCTGTGATCCTCCTATCTCGGCCTCCCACATACTGGAATTACAGGCATGCACCACCATGCTCACCCACCATATTATCAGTTTTTAGACATCCTTTTTTCTGAATCCCACCCTAGCCGTTTTACTTTTTAAAATAAAAAGAAAAAGTTTACTATAAAGTGTGATGAGTGAAATTATTAGAGCATTGTAGAGAAGTATGTAGGGGGCATTCCATCAGGTCAAGAACGGAAATGACATTTCATTTGAGACCTAAGAAATAGGTAAGAGTTAGCCCTATCTATCTTAAGATAAGGAGACAAAGTGAAAAAGATTTTTGTCTCTGACCTCAAAAAATTTAAAATATGGGGTTTCTTTGTGTTTTCTGAGAAATCTTACTAGAAATTAAAATAAACTAGGAAGAAATCTTAAACTAATGGCTTTCAACTTAAAAACCTAGCTTAAAAAATGCCTCTGCCTAATCATCATCCTAAACCTCTTGAATTAAAATGTTTTGAGTGTGGAACCTGAGAATCAGCATTTATAGACTCCCCAGTGACTCCTGTAGTTATTAATGTTTGGTAAACATGGGTTTTCTTAAGAGTCATCTGTGGGTGTTTTATTTTTATTTTGTATTGATGCACTGCAGTTTTACATCCAGTGATATTCTGAGTGATGCACTCATATCTGCTCACAACTCTTGGTGCACTGGGGATGTTTGTTGTCTGCAGATCTTCACAGTCACACTAGAAAATCCAAAGGATCTACAACTAAAAGGCCTACAATCTTCCTTTTTAGGAGTCATTCCAGTTCTTGCAGGCTTAGGAGTATGTAAACCACACATGGAAATACAGTGCTCTAACGTTTTACAGCAATGCTGTCTGTTACAGAAGACAATTATGGAGGACTTATTGACCCAAGTTTTAGAAGCAAATTGGATCTAATCACTTGGATGGTGTCTTCCTTTTCTTTTACCACATCTAATACAAACCATCTCCCCCCACCCACCCAAGCATAATTTGTCAGATATTACTCTGACAAAAAATGGCAAACAAAATTTCTTTGTTCACAACCATATAAGTGTATGTATAGCATGCAGTATATAAGGAGAGCACTTGGGCTTTTCCAGTTCTCTGATTTGTTATTTTGACACTTCAGGGGTGAAGTGGTCATGTCACTGTTATATTGCTCTTGTTTATAGAAAGAGCTGGGGAAGCTTCTTATTATAATCTCTCCTGTTTCTTTGTGAAGCATGCAGGCAAAAATGGACAGCTTTCCGTAGACAAGTGTCCAAGGCCACTGCAAAGAAGAACACATCTTGTCCTCAGCTGTTTCCTGTGCCTCTTTACAGATCGCCATTGTTCTGAGTCCGGGTGATTGTTTTCCTCTTGCAGTTTCTCATCACTCTTTATGATGAAGTAATCTCCCTAATGTGGCCCACCATGTGCTATAGCACCTGACTCTAACCCACCCACAGCCACATCTCCCTCCTTCTGTCCTTCCTTTGGTTTGCCACACTGCTTTGTGATGCAAGGTCCATCCTCTTGTGTAGTCCCTTCTCTCTGGAGCTGTCTGCTACCTCTGCTTTCTTTCAATAGCCTGGCTAAAATCCGTCTTTCACATGTCAGCTCGGGAGGCACTTAACTAAAGAAGCCCATCATGATCCTGCTCAAGATCAGTTTTAACCTGGCACTATTTCCATCTCAGAGAGGGTTTTTTTTTTTTCTTTTTAACTCCTTTTGTGTATATTTTTCATGTGATGATTTTCCTAACATCTCTTTAACAAGACTAACAGCCGAGACTGTGCATGCCTGTGTTTTTTTGTGTCATAAAAAATAATAGGTACTCAATAACTGCTTGTTGAAGAAGTAAATGAAGAGTTTAAAACGAAGTCATACCTGTGATTTCTATTCAATGGATTCATCAAATAATTTTTCAATGTTTCTTATGTCCTGAGTCCAGTAATAGGCACTGAGAATTCAGAGATGGATTACCATCTGTTAGCTGTAGTCACACTATGCACCCTCAGTTTTAGTCGACTCTCTTACAAGAGAAAGTGGTTGAATAATCCATTTGTATATGTGGTACTCTTTTCTCACTAATTTCCCCATTTTACCCACAAACAATTTCGCCATGCTCCCTATTTTTTTCTGCTTTCCCCCACAACACTTGAAAGGTCTAAATATAAATGCCTCATCCATTCAAAAGGTAAAACATCAGATTAATTCTTCACTTAGTATATGAAAAAATCACTTTTCTTCTATTTAGTTACAGAATGTAAGGGTTAGGGAAAACTGCCAATAGGTTAAGGCTATAAGTTTTCTTCATATAAGAGTAAGACTTCATAATTTTATCAGTGCTGTTAAAAATAATTCTAGGTTGTTTTTGACAACTACTAGTGAAAACGCCACTCAAATTCTCATCAATAACAACTCTCATAGCTCGTATAACTTACTTTTTCTTTAATCTGACCTAAATTGAACATACCAGTATGATTACAACTCTCTTCAAATACTTGATTCCATGAAGAATGGAGTAGAGAATGACTCTTCCCTTTAACCACTTCATATCATCCCTGTATTTGGTGCCACCATTTTTTCTTTGACAACATCTTCTAAGACTTTCATAATAAATGTCAGTTAAAAGTTTAAAACTAAAATTGTGCCCTAATATAAGCTTATGCTGCATAGGCCTGGGATTCCCTTTTAAGTACATTTGTAATATTGCCCTTTCACTTAAAATATCTATAAGAAACCAACTTCTTTCATTTTCTTTTCCTCTTTTTAAACTGTGCACATCAGTTCATACCACATATTATCTCTCTGGCAATTTGTTGTATATGATTGATATTTCTGCTGCCTTTATCACTTATTGCTTTCTAATGGTTTGGACTAGAATAGACTATTTAGCCTAAATAGCTAGAAAAAAATAAAATTTATGCATTAAATATATTTATTCAAATAAGATTGTATTTGTATTAGTTTTATGAAGCCAGAATATCTGTGTCTAATGGACCAAAAAGTATATAATGGCACCTGTTTGTTTAAATGAATTCCAAGCACCTAATTGTTAGAAGCTCTTAGTTCCCAGGAAGGCAGTTTGTTCAGAAATTCATGCAAGAGACACAGCAATAGTCTTATGCCATCCTGTTTTATCTTTTATATCAATAAACATCACTTCATACCTATTTAATATATTGTGCTATTGCTTTTTTCCCCCAAGTTAGATAGGTTGAGATTATCTACACTTCATAAATGAAAAACATGGGGTAAAGAGAGGTTAAATGACTTTGCCAAGGGCATGCAGTGAGTACACAGTAGATCTAAGATGAAAGCCAAGTGCAATGAGCCATGGTGCCTCCTTTCCTGGGGAGTCATTTATCAAGTCCTTATCCCAAATCAAGATTAATTGGGTCAGATCATAGCTCTTCTACTTTACTGAAGCACAGTCAACTAATATGGCTGAGATCCATTATTTGTTTGTTAGCACTTTAAATGCAGGATGTCATGAAGCAAAACATAGTTAAAAAAGGAAGTTCCTTCTAGTATTTCAAGTATTTTATATCCCTTCATGATCACAAAATCTATAGGCATGTTTAGTGACTTTTAACATGTTTTGTCTGCATAAAAGTTAAAAGGAAGAATAGGTTCATTCCTCTCTAGTGCTCTGCTCTCGTTCTTATGGTTTCCAGAATTCAGGGCTCATCTAGTGTGTTTCCTTAAGCATTATGTTTTCCTTTGGAGCCACAATGTTCCTGTTTAAACAGCTGTCCTCAGTGCAACTGCTGTCATACCGGTTGTAATTATATTTCAACTGAAAACCATTGTTGCATTTTATTTATAACTTGGTGAGGGAAGGCAACTTACACCACATAGAGGTCAGTATTTCAGAACTGGAATCAATTAAATTATTTACCAAGGGCGCCAGTGTCAGAAATATTATCCTCTGGTATATTTATACTTTTAAAGGGAAAAAACTCAATTACAAAATCCAAGGGTATAATGTGGCTACCAGTGCTTTCTGCAACTTAATTTGAAATGGATTTTTTTTAAATGACTGAAAGTTGTTTCTAATGGTGGCATGGGGGAAGGCACAGTGATTATATTATATGATAGGATTTAAATATCTATATTTAAACCCAATACTTGGAACATTGAGACAGGAGGATCATGGGTTCACAGATAGCCTCAGCTACTTAGTGAGGCCCTCCACAACTTAGTGTGACACTGTATCAAAATAAAGAATACAAAATAAGGCTTAGGGGGTGTAGCCCAGAGGTTGAATGCCCCTGGGCTCAATCCCCAGTACCGTAAAAATAAATAAATAAATAGATAGATAGATAAATAAATAAATAATATCTGCATTTGGTCTAGAGTTTACAATAGCTTGACAAATAACTCTTAATAAGGCACAAATTTGAGAAAATTATTAGTTTTTATTAAAATATGGATAAAAGTCATGATAAATTATTTTCACCAAGTAGCTAATCATTATACTAGCATATAATGTCTTTGGGCATTTGAGGAGTTACAGCATTGGTCTTTTTAATTTTCTACTACTACATATGAACAAGGGATTTATTGTGTTTACATAAATTATCTTAATGTCCATCATCCACTTTTGAAATTGTCAGCTGTGATAATGTGTTGACCTATTTGAAATCCCTGATGGGAATGGAGGTAAAGTGCTTCACAAGCGTTCCAAAAGAAGACAACTAGCAGAAAGTCAGATATTTCTCCGTATCATACGAAGGTATTTCACATTTGAGGGAACTATGATTTCAGATCAGGAAACATGGGTCTTAGAAATGTTAGAAATAATAGTAGTACATGTATTTTATACTTGCTCATAATAGGCCCTTACTTTGTGCCAAGCATCCTGCTAAGTGTTAAAAGATTCTGAAATAATCCATTATAGCCCTTGTCTTCAATGAACTCACAATCAACCAAAATAATCAGACATGTAAGCAATAACCACGATGTAGTAGTGGTCTTAGAGCCTCTGATTGAAGCCTGTAGATAAACAAAGAAATATTAACTAGGATAGTTTAAAAAATATAGCTTAATTTCATCAAAAAGATAATGGCTTAATATTTTTTTCAAGTATTTTCTTTACCACAGAATTGATAGACATGGGGAAGTTTGTGAATGATGGGTATGATACTAAGTCAGAAAACAGAGAAGAGTATAACCCACTGTGGCTAGAGGACTTCAACACAGACTGAACAGGTAGGAGCCAGTGTTGGAGGAAGTGTTTGGAAATAAAGGAGAGATTAGGTTAATGAAGGCCCTGTGTGCCCTGCTAAGGAATTTCAGAAAGCAGCTGTTGAAGGTTTTATTTTGTTTTTAATGAGAAAATTGACCTGGTTAGATTATACTTTAATAAAAACCTCTCTGTCCACAATATCTTAAATGGATAAAAGTAGTAAGGTGAGTCATTTGAATCTAGCAGGTGAGAGTCCAATAGGGGAGCCATGGGGATGGCCCAGCAAAAGGTAAGAAGGTCAGTAAGGATAGTTAAAAGGACTTGATTTTAGAGAAAATTGTTAGCTTTTAAAAATATTATTAAACATAATATGTGTACTCACTTGTGGAATATAGTATGATAATTCAGTACAGGCATACCATGTGTAATGGTTAAATAAGGGTTATTAGCATTTCTATCTCTTCAAATCTTATCATTTCTTTGTGTTGGAAGATTTTGGACCCTTTAGTAGTTATTTTGAAATTTATAACAAATGGTTGCGGACTGTGCTATAGAAGACAAGAAATCATCCCCCCTTTATAACTATGTTTTACTAGAAGGGCAATATAGCATGGTGGTTATAAATAATGAGGGAAGGGAAAGCAAGGTTTCCTTTATTAAAGTGGGGGTTAGGGTTGAGGTTTTTCAGAGTTTTTTTCTTTTTTTAATATCCTTTGTAAGTCAGTCCTTCCTCTTATATGATACAAATTCTGAGTGAAAACCAATTGCCTGAGGAAAAAGAGGTACTAGAAATGGATTCCATTTGTATAAACTAAAGTCGTAAAAAAGCCTAGAGAAAAACATATGCCCTTTGGGGTGGGGTAGGGGAGTGTCACGAGCTAGGTAGCTAAATGTTCCTAGAAGAAAAGCTGCACCTTATGGTATTATTATTATTTCAGTGAGCAAGACCCAACACTGTGGAGTTTGATAATAAAGTAATTTATTTAGAATAATAGGGAGGAAAACTGTTTTCATTCAAATTCTGTGAATAGGTAGGTATAAAACATTTTATGAGTCACTAAGATTCTCTCTGAGGCTCAATTTTATTTTCCTTAAAATGGGAGACTAATACCTTCCTCATAGAATTATTTCTATGAATAAATGATCAAGTCTAGGTAAGGTATTTTATGTTCTACTTCACACATAAGTAATTTGTAAAAGGTAGTTAGTTGTCAAACTCCTAATGAAATAAGGACAAACTAGCCAGGCATGGTGGTGCATGCCTGTAATCCCAGTACTTCAAAGGCTAAGACAGGAGGATTGCAGATTCTAGGAGTGCCTTAGCAACTTAGTGAGACCTGTTTCAAAAAATAAAAGGGATAGGGATGTAGTTCAGAGGCAGAATATCCCTGGGTTCAATCCCTAGTAAAACACACACACACACACACACACACACACACACACACACACACACAGAGATGTATGCCATTTAAAGTACATATTTCTTTATATCTCAATTTCTTTTTCCTTTTTATTGCTTCTTTCCTTTATCCAACAAAGTAGAGCTGAGTATATAGGATTGGGGGCTACAGTGTGATGATCTAATGGGAGAGAGAAGTGCAGTAAAATAAAGATAGCACACTATCATCTCACAATTTATAAATGTATAGGCATAAAATTTAACTAATGGGTATTTTTTGTTGTCCTTCTTAAAATAATTTAACATGAAGAATCTTCTATAAAAATACTGCTGCAGAAATTTAAACCAAATTAATTTACCAGGGAGGGTAACTACTTTTAATTACCATCAAAAATTCCAGAGTTATATTTTAAAACCTATAGAGGGTATAGCCGGGCGTGGTGGTGCACGCTTGTAATCCCAGTACGTGGGAGGCTGAGATACGAGGATCCGGGTTCACAGACAGCCTCAGCTACTTAGTAAGACCCTCTGCAACACAGTGAGACCCTGTTTCAAAATTAAGAATAAAAAATAAGACTGGGGGTGTAGCTCGGAGGTAGAATGCCCCTGGGTTCAATCCCTAGTACCTCAAAAACAAAAACGAAAACCTATAAGAGAGAATGATTATATAAACCAATCTATACAGTAATGATTAATGTAATAATTACATATGACCAAATTTAAAATAAATGCAAACATTGTCATTTAGAGTATCTAGATAGTTGTTATCTGTACAAATGTAATGATCAAGAGTAACCAGCATGAGCCGGGCGTGGTGGCGCACGCTTGTAATCCCAGCATTCATTCGGGAGGCTGAGACCGGAGGATCTGGGTTCGTGGCCAACCTCAGATACCTAGTGAGGCACTCCGGAACTTAGTGAGACTCGGTTTCAAAATAAAGAATAAAAAATAGGGCTAGGGGTATAGCTCGGAGGTAGAATGCCCCTTAGTTCAATCCCCAGTACCGCAAAAAAAAAAAAAAAAAAAGAGTAACCAGCATGACAGATTTTTTTCTATGAATCATCTGCCCAGTCAGTACAATGTCATTTGCTTTGAATTTTGTTAGGCAAAATGACATTTAGGAGGAAAAGGGGTTAAAAGTGGTGAAAGAACCTACTGCATCTTCCCCTCAAACATCTTTCACATCATAGAGAAAATTGTTGGCTAGAGATACCAAGAGTAGAATTTGGAAGTGTAGTCAAACAAAATACTAATCAGTTCTTGTTACATGTATTAAAATACTCTCATTTTTATAACCCACTTAACAAGTAGATGCTTCTCGCAATGCAGAAAAACACATTTTTTTTTCCTTCCACACCTCTACAAATTGCTTTTGTGTGATGTACTGCACCATAGGACACTTACCCAGAGAGCTGATGCAAAACCTCATTTTGAGAAACAAAAGCAGTGTCAATTTATATGGCAAGAGAATGAATGCTACATTCCAAGTGGATATAGGATCTGACACTTCAAATTTAAAATAAATTATTTGGAAGACCCACTATCTTTCCCCCTGACCTCTGCATTAACAGCTTTCATGACCTAGAATGCAAATGAGGTACAATACTAAGGGTGTTCTTCATCCGTATGAATTAGCAGGTTTTAATGTATGTTTCTGTAATCATCAGTTTATTTTCCAACGTGTAATTTCTAGCTCCCTAAATCAATTTAACCAGCAGCATGTTGCGAATGTGACTCATTTCATCTGGGCCTGTGGTTAGCATTATGTTGCTGCAATAAGACCACCTGACAGATTTCTGAGCCTAGGAAATTGTCCATTTCAATTAACAGGACACCCAGGATATTTCCCTGTTAGGATAACAAAAGTATGCACTAATTTTGCCTCCTCTCTGAAAAAGAAGGAAATACTGGGCACTATTAACACAAAGTCAACTTGCTTTTTTCTTTTTTTTTTCTTTATTTCATTCTTTCTTCAAAGACCATGACTTAGCAGGAAATCAGCATCAATAATGGAAAGTAATATATATGTGCTGAAACTTAGGGAAATGTGGTTTCTTTATTCTCTGCATTATAGCATATGTGCCAGGAAATACTTTCTTAATTCTTTCACTGCTGTAGAAAAATAGATGGACATAACCATGCATCTATATTGCTGCTATTGCCTGCTGTTCCCTGTTTATAGCAATAGATACGTTTTTTATGTGTTCTGGAAAGAAAATAGTTCAAAGAAAAATGTGACATTCTAATGGTTAAATATTGTTTACTGTGTGTGTCCTTTGAAGAAATGGGAGGTGTTTAATTCCTCGTCCAGTACTAAGCAAGGCTATTTAATGGGTGGTAAAGTAAAAACAAAGTGTGATGATGACTCCAGATGGCTTCATGACAAACCAATGCAGCTTCCCAGTAATACTGAAATGATTAGAGGCTCTGACATTGTCTCATACTTGGTCAACATTGTGGCATGCTAGACTTTCCATATATTGTATATGTAACCACAGCCCTTTTAGTCCAATTCAATTTCCTTATGTTGTATTCTTGGTATATCTCTTTTTGTTAATAGTTTTGTAGGTCTACATCAGAAAGAAATAAAAAAGAAAACAAATAGAAGCAAAGCTCTTTTTAACTAGAAAAATATCCCTGCAGATGTATGCAGGCATCCTTTAGATAGACCATTTTGTATGGTTAGGCTTCACAAACTCACCTCTGCAGCAGGCTGCACATTTAGGTGGGAGACGACTGAGTTATAAAATTGGTTTTGGACTATTGAGAAAAGAAATGGAGCTAAAGGGTAGAGATTCTGTCATGAACCCCATAAAATAGAAGCCATTTCTTCTGGTGAATTCCTCTTACTAATACTGGTTTATTTTCCTTTATATGGAGAATAGTCGATATTAAGGTACCTCATCCTGTTCCTCTATGCACAGCAGTCTTCAATTAAAAGTGTGTGTGTGTTTTGTGTGTGTGTGTCTGTGTGTGTGTATGTGTGTCTAGTAATAAGGGAGTCTAAACTACTGCAGACGCCTTCTTTCTTTTTAAAAAAATCCAATTTTCTTTACAGAAAAAGAACTCTAACATTATCCAAATGGGGAGCTGGAAGGATGAGCACCTGACCTCCAAAAACATTATTTTAAAGATACAAAGTAGCAGTCATGGTGGTGCATGCCTGAAATCCTGATACTTGGGAGGCTGAGACAGGAGGATTACAGGTTCGAGGACAGCCTCAGCAAGTAGTGAGACTCTCATCGACCTAGCAAGACTCTCTTTCAAAATAAAAATAGGGCTTGGGATGTATCTCAGAGGTAGAATGCTCCTGAGTTAAATCCCCAGTAACACACACACACACACACACACACACACACACACACACACAGCCGTGTGCACGTGTGCAAACTACTGTGCAAAGGGGCTGATGTCTCCCAAATAAGAAAGTTAACGAGCAAAGGAAGAACAAGTAGAGTGCTCTCATCTGTTCCCTAGGGGAAAAAGAAATGTATCCTGCTGTGCACTATATTACTTGACAGTAGTATCAGAAGTTTAGAAAATGTATAGTGCTCAAGCCTATGCTTTTTGAGAGAATGATATACTATAATTTCTATTTTATCTTCCAAAGGAGTTAAATTTCTCTAAGCAGCAAACAACTCATTAATAAATTTAATTTATTAACATTTTAGTCTGTTGCCAAAATAAGTACACTTATTATATTTTTATCTCCCTTTTAAAAAATTATCTTCCAATCTATTATTTCATTTTCTCATCAGAGCTGACCTGGAGCAAATTTCTGCCCTTTTTATTTATTTATTTATTTATTTATTTATTTATTTATTTATTTATTTATTTATTTATTTACTCACTGAGAGCACTGAGGAAAAAGATAAGCTGTAATATTACCGAGTTTGCAAGTCAATCCATACAGACATTGACTATATGAGTGCTCATAGGCTTGTAGAAGGATAGGAAAGAAGCAAGCTTATTTTCAGAGTAAAGACCAATGGGTGCTGAACTATTGAGAGACATTTTTTATATGTTATTTCATTCTCTGTGAAAAAAAAAATTATATGACTTTCTTAAATGACAGACTGTATGTTTCAGACAGAATAAATAATTCAACTGAGACCTTAAAACTATTCAGAGAAAAACCTTGGATTCAAATTGAGAACTGTACTTCAAAACACGAGTGCTTGGTCTTCTACATCAGTGGTTCTAAAAGTGGGATCTAGGGACTCCTGCAGGTCCAAGACCTTTTTAAAAAGTCTACAAGACAAAAAATTATTTTCAAATGATACTTTTAAAGACTCACATTCTCTACCAATCGTACTGTAGAATTTTCTAGAGGTTACATACAACAAATTGAAGAAATAGAATCCTGTCTTCCATTAAATCAGAATTTAAAAAGATTCATAAATGTGTAAAATACTTTCACTCTCTTACTACATTCTTGGAAAATAATTTATCTTAATAACATATTAATTATGTTAACCTGGCATAAGTTTTTTTGCTTATTATTAAAATAAATTAGTATTTTATATTCCTTACTTTTAATTTCTTACAGATACAATTCCTATACATGGAGTCCACAAACATAGAAGTTCCTATAGATCCTTAATTTTTAAGAGCAAAAAGAATTGGGAGACCAAAAACATTTTGAGAATCACTATGCTAGATCAAGCTTCCTCACTGAGTAAAATGAAGGACTATGACAAGCAGTAAAACAGCTGAAGACTTAGCTTTCAGAAGAAAAGAAAATGTGTTCATCAGTCAGTGCTTAGAAATTACCTTCTGATAAAATCTTGCTGCCATGCTAGTTTTTTTAATTTAACTTATCCTAGAAAAATTGATAATTATTGTTCTTTGCTTGGAGGTCATGAGTTAGAATTGTCACAGTAATCAGGTATTTTAATTTGGGACTTTATGCCAGGCATGGTGGCACATACTTGTAATCCCAGTACTTGGGAGGCTGACACAGGAGGATCACAGGTTCGTGGCCAGCCTCATCAACTTAGTGAGGCTGTCAGCAATTTAGCAAGACCCTGTTTCCAAATAAGGAAATAAAAATAGGGCTGGGGGCTCAGAGGTAGAATGCCCCTGGGTTCAATCCCTAGTACAAAAAAAAAAAAAAAAAAAAGACTTTTAACTTAGGTTCAGCAAAGGTCTAAAAGTCCAAGAAGGAAACAGTTGGTGATAAAATAAAACTCACATATCCCAAAGCGGGGGGCTAGAATGATGAAAGCCTTTCAAAGTAAATATTTAAAAATTACTTTGACAACACTTCTCCTATCCGAATGATGTAAAAGGGTAAGAAGTAAGAAAGGCCAGGTCTCTGGAAATTAAATAACTTCTATGAATATGTCTGTTAGTGTGGTTGATATCTTAATGTGGGAGAAACAAAATAAACTTCCTTTTCCTTGGACACCTAGGGAATAAGGTTTTAGAAAAGTCATCTAGAGATCCTCATCTGTGGCACAAGTAGTCTCTGGGCCCCCCAAGTGATGCCTGACCCGCAAGGGGAAAGCAGAGAATAGGGTATGGCGATTGGTTCAGCCCTCAAAGGATTTTGGGGCCTTTCTTGAGAGCAATCTGCATTCACAGAGGTTCCCAGAGCCAAGAATGATGCTTCCTTTGGAACATGTGTATATGTATATACACACATTTTTTTTCATTACTGGGGATTGAACTCAGGGGCATTCTACCTCCGAGCTGCATCCCCAGCCCTATTTTTTATTCTAAAATAGTGTCTCACTAAGTTGTGGAGTGCCTCACTAAGTAGCTGAGGCTGGCCACGAACCCGGATCCTCTGGTCTCAGCCTCCCAAATGCTGGGATTACAAGCGTGCACCACCACGCCCGGCTAGGACCAGATATTGAAGAACCACCTTGGAGTTCTTTTCAGTAACCTTTAATTTGTATTATATATGCTATAATTCATAATTGTAATAATTATATTCTGTTATTTCATGCCTACAGAAAAGTTACAACCTACAGAAAAAAAAATCCTATGTACTCTCTACCAAGATATATTGTTTATTCATGGACTCATTTGTTTTATCATTCTTTTTTCTTCTTTCTCTTCTCCACTTCTTCTTCCACTCACTCTATATTTTTTCCTGAATATTTGCCTGTAGGTTGGAGACATCATACCGCCTAAATACTTCACTGTGTATTTTCTTGTTTTTAATCGATGCATTGTAATCATACATCTTTGTGAGGTATAAGCTGGTAGAGGCATACTTGCACACAGGTCTCATTTAACCCTTCCCTAATTCCCAACCAATTCCCTCTTCCTTCTCCCCTTTTAAAGTTCGGTTTAGTGATTGCCTTTGATATGTTTGTGAAAGTACATCATGTGCATTAGGGTGTCCCCCTCCCATCACCTTCAGTTAAGTTACTTTCTTTGCTCATCTAAGGTTACTCCTTCTTCATCTAGAGTCCCTGTTATGACCCACTTTCTCCCTATCTTCTGAAAATTAGGGAGAGCATTTGATTTTTTACTTTTTGTGACTGACTAGTCTCACTAAACATGTTGTTTTCCAGTTCCATCCATTTCCCTGCAAATAACATGATTTTGTTCTTTATGACTGAGTAAAAACCCATTGTGTACATATCTCATAGTTTTGTAATCCATTCATCTGTTGATGGACATCTTGGCTGGTTCCATAGTTTGGCTATTGTGAATTGTGTGGCTATAATAAACATAGACATGCATGCATTAGTCTGGTAGTTTGGTTTCCATTCTTTTGGGTAGATACCCAGAAGCGGTATTGCTGGATCATATGGTAAGTTCACTTGCATTCCTCTGAGGATCCTCCATACTATTTTCCAAAATGGTTGAGCTAATCTGCAATACCACCAACAATGTATTAGGGTTCCCACTTCTCCACATCCATGCCAGCATTTGTTGTTGTTTGTGTTTTTGGTGATTGCCATTCTATTTGAGGTTAAGTGGAATCTCAGGGTAGTTTTGATTTGCATCTCTCTGATTGCTAATAATGTTGAACATTTCCTCATACATTTAGTGGCCATTTGTATTTCTTTCTTTGTGAAGTATCTATTTAGTTCACTTGCCCATTTTCGGATTGGGTTATTTGTTTTCTTAGTGGTGAGTTTCTTGAGTTCTCTCTCTATTATAGATATTAGTCCTCTATCGGAAGAGTAGTTGACAAAATTTTTCTCCCATTCTGTTGGCTCTCTGTTGAGGTTCTTGATAGTTTCCTTTGACACACAGATGCTCTTCAGTTTAATGCAATCCCATGGTATTGATCTTTCTTTGAATTTCTTGTGCCCAAGAAAGAGAGAATCAACCCAAATTACCAAAATAAGAGATGAGAAAGGTGGTATGACCACTGACAGTGTGGAAATCCAGAGAATTATCAGAAGCTACATTGAAAACCTATACTCCAACAAAACAGAAAATCAAGAAAAAAAAATGATGAATTTCTAGACACATACAAACTTCCTAAACTGACTCAAGAAGATATAGAAAACTTAAACTGACCAATAGCAATCATTGTGTATTTTCTAAGAATGAGTATGTGTGTGTGTGTGTATGCACATGCTGAGGATCACACCTGGAATCTCATGGATATGGATGCTAGGCAAATGTTCTACCACTGAACTACACTCCCAGACCAAGCATATTTTGTTATATAACTATAGTCAGTACCCAGAAATTTCACATTGATGTGACAGTATCCAACCTCTACCACAAGATGTTTTAAATTCTTCCCAAAAGAACTGGCTGGAAGGCATCCTGACTCCACAGAGGGGGAGATCTGCTGTTTACTCAGAGGTTTCCAGAGGAAATATTAATGTGAACAGATGGAAATGCATTGGATTCTAACCTAGCCTTGAGTTTCTAGCAAGGACTCCAGAAAATTGAGGCTAGGAATCAAAAGTCTAATTCACTGAAGGACAATGCAAGGACTTATATGGAAAATGCAGTTGAAAGAGGTGCCAGTGTGCAAGCAGCCAGGCAAATTTAAGGATGGTTGGACAGCAGTAGCTCGAGCTCCTAGCAGGCACAGTACCTGATGCAGAATTGATTGTATAACTCAGCTGAGCTGCTTCAATGCAAAGAGATTATTTATGCCTAGTAGTCAGGATTATATGCTGCACTATTATCCACAGCCCCCCATTTTTTGACAGTCTGTTAATATAATGTATAATGTATCTTTACCATTCTGGAGCTCTGGTGGCATTTATTCATTTGAGAATCAAATATTAATTGAGTGTACAGATTGTAAAATCTTGGACTAGGGATTGATTCCTGAGCATTCATTCATTCATTCAAATAATACTTAGTAATAAGTGTAGTGTACCAGACTTTGTAGGTAAAAAGAAAATATCATTTGACTAAAATGGGCAAGACCCCTGAACTCCCATGGAAGTTGCTCACAAGAGGACATTGTCCTTGCTGAAGTTGGCAGCATCATCTCTGCAGTAAAGATATTCTATGTCTGGTGTGCTACAGTTTTTAAGCTGTAAAGATCTTACTGTCTTCTTGAAATCTTATTTGTTGGTTATTTTGTGGGTTTTTTTTTTTTTTTACAGCTTCAGGATAGTAGGTGTTTTATCCTGCATTTATTGTGACTCTATTAGTTCATTGCAAAGCAGAACACACATATTTAAAATGTTTATAGGTGTTTCTTGAGGTAGATAGAATTCATACATCCAGAAGCTAATGCACATATGTGTACATGAGTTAATTATTGTGAATGCAAAGTGTGTTTTGATAAGGATCCCTTGGTTTCCTTCTTTATTGGTTTTTAGTTCTTAGGCTAACCAAAAGTATATACATGGTTTTAACATTTAGGCAGTTATGATTTGTCTCGAAGCGTTTTGACGTGATACATGTATTAAACACTCGGGCCTGAATTCAGTACTTTTCCCTTGGATGCAAAAATGTGTATTCTCTGAGCCTCATTACTTTTATTTCAATGTGAATCATGAGCGTCATCAAAATGATTCTATTTCCTCTTAGTTGATTTTAAAACCCTTAAAGTCAAAGCCAAAACTATAATGATATTTGCTTGTTAAGCTTTATAGAAGCATTGGGGATCCTGTAAGTGATGTTTATTTCCCCTTTTTTATTTTCTTAAAAAAATTTTTAATTTTTATTGATGCCTTGTAATTATACATCATAGGGAGATTCAAAGTAACATATTATTATATGCACACAGCATCTTTTGTTGTGTTTCCCTCTGCACTCCACCCTGCTATCCCCCGCCTTCATCCCATACGTGCTGGTGAGATGGGTAGTAATACATCAATATATAAACGTAGTGTTATTTTGTCTGTTTCCTTCCTCAAGCCTTGATTTTCCTCTCTAGTTCTCCCTCCTCAAACCCCTTTCACTCTGCTACCGTGTCTCTACTCATTTTCATAAGATCGTTTTTCTTTCCTATTTTTCTCTCCAGCTTCCACATATGAGAGAAAACATGCAGCCCTTGATTTTCTGATTCCAGCTGATCTCACTTAGCATGATGTTATCTAGTTCCATGTATTTTCCTGCAAATGATATAATTTTTTCTTCTTTATGATTGAGTAAAACTCTAGTGTATGTATATATCACATTTTCTTTATACATTAATCTATTGATGGATACCTAGGTTCGTTCCATAACTTGACTACTGTGAATTGTGCTACTATAAAAATGGGTATGCATGTATCACTGTAATAATCTAATTTTAATTCTTCTGGAAAGATACCAAGGAGTGATATAGCTGGGCCACTGCGTGAGGAATCTCCATACTGATCTCCATAGTGATTGTACTAATTTTCATTCCCACCAACAGTGTATAAGTGTTGTTTTATCCCCATATCCTTGCCAGCATTTAAATTAAATTAAACCTTGGTGTATCTAATATTCATTTTTTAAATCATGAGAAACTGATTTTAATAACTTGCTTTGGGGGTATCATTCTAGACTCAGAAGACTAGAGAAAAGAACTAGAAGTATACTTTGTGTCAGACTTCTGGCTATTATACATTGAGAATGAAAATATGATTAAATTTTTAGCCATACATGCACATATAACACATATATAACCCATATGTATATATACATATGTGTTTTATGCATAGATATATGTATTATATACATATGTACATATAGGTTGTGTGTTTTATTTTGCAATACATGTAATGTACACATATACAAATATGTTTATGTGCACATGTTAGTAGCCATTAAGTGGTAGCAAGTGATAAAACTTGTTTGATTATACAGCTTTTTTAATACCTCATACTTTACCTGTATAAGTGATTTTTTGAAAAATTACTAATATTAGCACACATGTTATTTTGGTTTCCCCAAAGACACATTGCTTATATCAATATATGAATCTTTGACTCCTCCAAAATAGAATCTTCTCTCAGTGCTAGATATGATAATAAAAATGTGGTAAAAAGCACCTTGAAATGCATTAGGTATTATATAAAGAATTATACTTTAAAGCTTGGTTTGTGGATTTTTATGTATCATTTACTTGAGTTTCTCATTTTTTTAAAGGAAATATTATTCAAGCATTTATAATCATTTTGTTTTGTAATTTTAAGTTAACAGATTTGCTATAGCAGTTTATGCTTCTGTTTGAACAATTTTAAAAAGAACAAAATTATTAACCTATAGAGAGTAGAAGTTTTGTCTGCTCCATAAACATTTTCTAAATATACAGATTCATTAATGCTTTCAGATCAAGGTAGCTGTAATGTCCTAGTTGTAGAAACAAGGAATTGAAGACTCAGAGGTAGTTGTATTCTGAGCATGTGTAATTCTTTTGCATAATGATCACTGGAAAAAGTTGTACATTCCTATCCATTTAACATGTCCCTTTCTAATAAAAAACAATCATTATGCAGTTAGGAAAAGCAATGGGACATATTAAATAATATGTTTTGCTTTTATTTTATTGGAATCACTGGGTTTCTTTGTTTTTTGGTTTTTATATATTAGGATATATTTTAAATTATTTAAAAATCCACACAATATTGTATGCCATTTGTTCTTTTCTATTGATGTTTTAGTTTTTAATTGATGGGTAGCATTAATGCATTTATCATGTTCAACATGATGTTTTGAAATACATGTATAGTGAAATAATTAAATCTAGTTAGTTAACAAGTACATTACCTCATATAGCTGTCGTTTTTGTGGTGAGAGCACTTAACATCTATTCTTCTTGTGGTTTCTTTTTTTTTTTTTTTGCAGTACTGGGGATTGAACTCAGAGGCATTCTACCTCTGAGCTATACCTCCAGCCCTATTTTTCACTCTTTGTTTTGAAACCAAGTCTCACTAAGTTGCGGAGTGCCTCACTAGGTAGCTGAGGCTCACCATGAACCCGGATCCTCCGGTCTCAGCCTCCCGAATGCTGGGATTATAAGCATGCACCACCATGCCCGGCTCCTTCTTGTGTTTTTTAAGAATACAATATGTTGTTAATAACTCTAGTCACCTTGCTATATAAATATTTATCATATCTAAGTGTACTTTTTATATCCTCTTACAGATCCCTTGAATTTATTCAAACGATAATCTAATCTTAATATTTGGGAAATGTTTTACTACATTTTAAGTATTTATTTAATGAATACAGGTACATATTCAAGGTATAGAGTATAACAATTTAATATGTATCATGCAATGATTACCAAAATCAAATTAACTCACCCATCTAATTCAACACATGCTCTACCTTAGATCCCCAGGCTCACAACAATCCTGTTCTCTGCTTCTATGGGTTCAAGTTTTAGTTTTTATTTATACATGAGATACAATATTTGTCTTGCTATGTCTGCCTGGTGTAGGATGGTGTCCATCAGTTGCAAATGAAATGATTTACATATTTTTATGGTAGAGTAATGCTCCAGTCTTTGTTTTCTCCTTTGCTCATTCATCATTGATGGATACTTATGTTGTTTCCATATCTTGACTCTTGTGAATAGTGCTGTAGTGAACATGGAACACAAGTATCTCTTTGAGATTATGATTTTATTTTCTTTGATTATATCAAAACCACAATGAGATATCACTTTCTACCTGTTAAAATGACTGTTATCAAAAAGAACTGACATAATAAATGCCGGTGAATGTGCAGAGAGAAGGGAACCTTGTGCACACTTGGTAGCAATGGAAATTAGCACAGCCATTATGGAAAGGAGTCATGGAGGCTCTTCCAAGCATTAAAAATTAAACTCCCTGCCGGACCTGCTGGCGCACACTTGTAATCCCAGCATTTGGGAGGCTGAGACAGGAGGATCTGGGTTCATGGCCAGCCTTAGCTACCTAATGAGGCATTCCGCAACTTAGTGAGACCCTGTTTCCAAATAAAGAATACAAAATAGGGCTGGGGGTGTAACTCAGAGATAGAATGCCCCTGAGTTCAATCCCCAGTACCACACACAAAAAAAAAAAAATTAAACTCCCTTAGGATCCAGCAATCCCACTTCTGAGCATACTCAAGGACATTTCTCTTCTTACTATGTTTCTGTTTCTTGATCACACCCAGTCTTCCCTGCATTAGGCCATTTGGCTTCCAGTTCTGTCCACCTGATAGTTTCTAACCTCAATCTTCACCTGAATGTTTCTTTAACCTTACTTTGTTCTCTGCTGAAATATCTTTCCAGATAGACCTTTCCTAACCACCTTAGCTTAAATAGGATTTCTTACCTGCTTCCTGCTGAATTCTTTTAAGACTTTATTCATAGACATTGTTACTACCTGAAGTTATACTGATTCACTTTCCCATTGATTCTATGTGAGTAAAGACCTGGTCATTTGTATTTGCCTCTATAAACACTGTCTATTATAGGGAAGGAGTTCAAAACATAAAAATGTGCATATGTACATATATATGATATATGCAAATGTATGCAGTAATATATATAATTTATACAAATGTATATATATCACATATATAATTTTAACATATACAATGTTTTATTATATATACTCATATATCCAGTACATATATTATATTTAATATTTTAAATATGATACTGCATATTTGTACAAGTATATATGGCATATATTTTTAAATTGTATGAATATAATATGTAACACAAATAGTATTTTAATGTGTTTTCAAAATCCTCTGCAAAATGAATGTATATATCAAATTGAAAACAAAAGCCTTCATAGCCAGTTTGTGATTAAATAAGATCATACCCAAAATGTCTGGAAAATATGAATTATATTTTTCTCAGAAGTCAACTAGAATATACATTCTATACATATTTCAACTTGAAACAACAAAAATAGACTAAAGCACAGATAAGAAAATTGTTTTTAGATAAATTCTATTTGCATCCATTGATAAAAAGGTATAACATCATACCAAAAACCTTGAATTTGGTTTAAAAAAATGCAGACCAGAGAGGACAATATAAGCTACATCTATCATTGGCCAAGTATTAATGATCAGATAGTCTGTCTTGGGATGGATATATCTCCTTATACACTACCAGGTTATACCTATTTGAATGTGTCCATTTCTTTGTGTAACCATAGCATAGATTGATAAAGAGCTCCACATTTGATCAGCGTAAGGGAGAAAAGAAGGCATATTAAATATCACCAAGTCCATAAAATGAGATTATCATTTCTTTGGAAAGCAATTTTGTAGAAATACATGGTTGCTTTGATCTAAAAAAAAAAAAAAAAGTTTCTATGATGGATGTATTAGAAAACTTCAGAACACCGGGCGTGGTGGTACACACTTGTAATCCCAGTACTTGGGAGGCTGAGACCGGAGGATCTGGTTCACGGCCAGCCTCAGCTACTTAGTGAGGCCCTCCGCAAGCTAGTGAGACCCTGTTTCAAAATAAAGAGTAAAATATGGAGCTGGGGGTGTAACTTGGAGGTAGAATGCCCCTGAGTTCAATCCCTAGTACAAGAAAAACAAAAGAAAACTCATACATATTTACCACTTAAACTTCCCTTGTCTATAGTTATTATTCATGTTCTACTAACCCTATCAGATATTTCTTTACTCCAATGAAAAAATATGTATTTAAATATAATCTGCTCATACTATCTTGTTATTCTGAAACTTTGAATGTAAACACTGCAATATAATGTATGTTCCTGGCCAACCTAACACTATAGAGGTTCAAAATCCAAAACACAATAATAAAGTAATAAGAATATGGTTCATTTCTACTCGTAGGTTTTTTCCATAGTGGAATTTAGAGCACACATGTTGATTACAGGAACTTTAAACATCCTAAGAATAAAGGTCATGTGTGTACTGTGAGCTTTTGTATCCAGAGGACCTAATACTGTATCTGGCCCACAGTAGACACTCAATACATGTTAGTAGAGTAAAAGCATTTGAGATTATATCAATGACCCCCACCTTAAAATAAAAAGAATTATGATAGACTTTTAGCAATTTAAGCATAATTGGTAAATGGTAATGGCTTTATTTTTGGCTTAAAATATGTCCATTTTTTTCTAACAAAATATTGGGAAGTAATTAAGTATTTTCAGTAAGCAATGAAATAGGTAAGCATGTATATTGTGTAATTGGGTAATGGTTTTATACTTTTCATTAAGCAAAAACTACATTTTCCTGCTGTCCTTATTTCAAGAGCAATAGAGTAGTCGAAGCAGGAATAAGAAATACAAAATGTCTGTAGGAGTTCCTGGCTTTCAAGATGGAATAATAACAATAATAGATTTTCTAAGAGCATTATTTCAAAGAAGTCCTTTATGTGAACATAGTCACACAAGTAATTCATTTTCTATATTCTGTATTTTGAACATTACTCTCTTATATGTGAAGTGATATAAAATATATTTGGTTCCTGAAGTCCTACATGGTAGAAGGATATTTTTTCATTTCTAGGTAATTTTTACTAATACAGACATCAATTATGCTTTCAAACTTTGCAATATTTCATTCTGTGTGTTATGGATAGTGCAGATTGTTTTTGTTTTATAGCCTTTGTTAATGCATTTGCAGATTGCATTGAAAGAGTCTGAGAAAATTACTCCATACATCAGCATCGACATTGCAAATTATTCTTTTTTTCTTTAATCTACACACTGCTAGTATGCTATGTTGTACAAATCAGTAAGAAAAAATTAGGTGATTAAGGTTGTTCTGGAAAGTTGCAATGCTGGATCAAATATGTTTTTGAATGTTCCTCATTCAAAGCAGCAGAAAGGTAAATAAAATTGATTTAAAAAAACAGACGTACACTCTGCCCTCTTTCAACCATACAGATTCAGACACATTTGCAATTTTTGATTTTGTGATTCATTTACCATCACTTGAGAAATTAGTGAAGTGAAAATATTTTCTATGCATGTAATGCTATTCTCTAACTAATGAACCTTGAATTGTTTTATTTATATAGATATGCTAAGTATAAAAATAGAGGTTACAAGATAATTGAAAGTTTACTTATTAGTTATAGCTATAGTAAATAGACCTTTAAAAAGTCATGAAGTAAAATTTTGTAAATAAAGATAATTTTATAACCAACTGTGTTATCAAGAAAAAGATTTTCTTCTTTATTCAGTTGTGAAAAGAATAATAACTACCCTATTATGTGACTTTCATATTAAACATATCACAGAATCAATCCTGGCTCTTTCTCCTAAAACATAAAAGTGAATAAGTGTATTGCTAATGGAAAGAGGCTAATATTTGAAGGACACTAGTTACCAGACTAGGAGAGAGAAAAAATGGGACAGTATAGAGTAAGATATACTACTGTGCTTTTGGAATTCCTGCTCATAGCACATGTGGAGTATATAATGATACATAGAAATATATAACTCAACCCCTTTGCTATCTGCCGATGGTCACACAGTTTAAAATAGCAAACTCTACGTAGTAAGCCTTTGTGAAAATATACGCATTATAAATCTGAGTATCATGGAAGATAATTAAGAATCATCTCCATGTCCTTCACAATAATTAAATATCCTGTAGAAATCAAGTCAAATTATGTATACATAAAACCAGGAGCATAACTAGCATTAACTATAGTTAGATATAATTGATCTTCATGATCAACAGTATCACCAAAGTAGAAAAGTAAGTTCTTAGTGAGGGGATCCTGTGTAGAGAAAAGCGACTGACTAAGTCCTTCAGGAGTTTCGTTCAACTAACATTTATTTAGAATTTTATATATGCTTAGTAATGTCCTAGGTACTGTGAATTGAAAATTTCTTAGGTAGGTTTTCTTGGAGAGTTTCCATTGGCATGATATTAAATGTCAGCAACAATAACAGAAATAAATGTTAATATAATGTACTAAATGATATGTGACAGAGAGTTGAATTTTATGAACAGGGACTTTATATTCTAACTTGTTTTATACCACATAATTCCTGAAATGGCATCTTTAAAAACCTATTGATAAGCCGGGCATGGTGGCACAGGCTTGTAATCCCAGCATTCGGGAGGCTGAGACTGGAGGATCCGGGTTCGCGGCCAGCCTCAGCTACCTAGTGAGGCACTCGCAACTTAGTGAGACCCTGTTTCAAAATAAAGAATAAAAATAGGGCTGGGGGTGTAGCTCGGAGGTAGAATGCCCCTGAGTTCAATTCCCAGTACCGCAAAAAAAAAAAAAAAAAAAAA
>PVLC010000228.1:93375-174814 GCA_004027655.1 Graphiurus murinus | reverse complement strand
TTAAATGACTTCATTATGTTGGCATTTTATTTCATGTTACAATTCTTAGTAAAATTAAAAATCCACATGTGGTAGATGATGTTGCAAAGATTTCATTTGAGTTTGTCGAAGTGAATTATTACATGATTATTTTCTGATTATCCCATTTCAAGGGTATGGAATTGATTATAATAAAACCAGTTTCTTTTTAAAAATGATACAACTTTAAATTATGACTAAAGAGGAAATTACAAAGCTAGGGGATTCTATAGCAAACACCACACTGAAAAAGACAGCAAACATTCCTTGCTATATTATATAATTTTTGTATAAGAATTTTAATTTCAAAATGAAAGTTGTTCTCCGATTGAATTTTATTTTGTATTCTTTATTAGTATATTGTAATTATATATCATAATAACATTAAAAGTGACACAAATGTACATGCACACATCACTTGGTGTATTTCCTTCCCCATCCCATCCTGTTCCCTGCTCCCCATACGTGTTAGTGAGACTGGTAGTGATACTTCATATATGAACATAATATTATTTGAATTGCTTCCCTCTATCCTCCTTCTCCCCTCCCCACCTTCTACCCCTAATACCACAGAATTTTATATCAAAGGAGCAAAAACTTAGAACCCTATAATCTCTGCTTAAAATTCTATCTCCCAGAAAATGTGCCTCCTCTGAGAAATTAGGCCAGTATTTCTCTTGAACATATTCTTTTGTCAGTGAGAATGTATTTGCCATTCACAATAGATGTCTACAGGATTGAAGGGTGGAAGCTGAGAAAACAGCTCGTCCACACTATTGCCTCCCTTGTTCTGCTGCTATTCCATTCATTATGCCATTTCATAGGTGAAATGAGAATCTTTTTCAAACTAAGTAAAATAGTGCCAATTTTAAAAATGAAATTGCATTAAACTCTTCCACAAATCTTGAATGCTAGAGCACCCAATTGCTTTTTCTAGAGAGAAGTTTAATATGACCTAACTATAGTATCCTTATGTGATTTCATAGATATTCTCCACTTCTCTCAAACATATTCAGGGATTTTTTAAGGTAAAATTTTCTCTGAATAAATCATTATTTAGCATTTCATATGATTACATTTATGTTGTTTTTAAGAAAAAGAAAAATTTTATCATAAGTATGAGGTTGGTTCTTACTTATGGAGAGCATCTTTTTTAGCATCCCTTTTACCTATAGTCTTTTCTATGTATCAATATCTGTTCATTCATTGTGATGGTGTAGCATCCAGTGTTGTGAAACTATGACTTCATATGTATTATTTTAGAATATAAATCTATTCTGTGTGTGTGTGTGTGTGTGTGTGTGTGTGTGTGTGTGTGTGTGTGTGTGTGTTTTACTGGTTATTTAACCTAGGGTATTCTACCTCTGAGCTTTTTCTGTTTTGTTTTGAAACAAGGTCTCTCTAGGTTGCTCAGAGTCTCCTAAGTTGCTGAGGTTGATCTTGAACCTGTGATCTTCTTGTCTCAACCTCCCAAGTACTGGAATTACAGGCATGTACCACCATGCCTGGATCATTCTTTGACATTCTTATCATTCCTGACTCCTCACATCCAAATCTAAGTTTTTTAAAATGTATTTGATCCAAAGTGAATTTCTAAAATTTTGGAGTCTTCTAGGTCTTTTAGACTTAAAGAAATGCAATTGATTTGGTAGAGAAGTTAATTTCCCTCCAAATATTCAATATTTGAGTTTGCTGAAATAAACCATTAATAAACTGATTAACAGGAAAAAATTCATTAAAATGATTTGATCATAGTTTTATGACACTTCCGATGGAAGATCGAAAGACCCAGTATGAACTATGCACTTTTATCCTTATGACTGATGAAGTATAGATAACTATGTAAACATATGATTGGACTAAAAGCATATGATTTAATTGTAATTCATGGAGGAGGAAGTCCAGCATGGTTTATCTGTCCAGATTCTTGTGGTCTTTCTATGCAGCTCTCCTTTCTTCTGGGTATAGAGTAGAAACCTTTCTGCAATGGGGGTAATATGACCCACAATCAAACAAGATAGGTCAAAAAATTTCTTTATAGCAGAACTCTACACAGAATAGCAGGGGAAAGTTAGAGCAATATTTTTAGATTTTATGGCTGGCATTTGGGAAAAGGATACCTGGTTCCTCTGATCTGCCTTAGGGAAGAGAAATTCTAGTTTCTATGGATTGCCTTGGGGGAGAATAAAGGATGAGACAGAAGGGTATGAGATTAGAGAATAACTTTGCTCCTCAAACCTTTACTTTAGGATATCATTTTCTGATTTTTAACAATTTAAAGAATTGAGAGTGTCATTCTTTGGGAGAGCATGAACTTTTATGTATTAAAGTCATCACATAACATCTTTTACCCATCTAGTACTAAGCGAATTTCTTTTTCACTCATATTTAAAGAAAATTTTCACTCTTATTAAGAGAGAATGTATTTCTATACCTCCATAGCCATTCAGTTTTAATTCCTGACTAATACAGTTCTGTGTGCACTATGTAGAATAGATATCCTGGAGTTAAAAATATGACAAACGTTTTATGTTTCAGTCAGTATTCTCACTTCTGTAACCCCAAACACCTGATGACCACAACTTAGAGGAAGCAAGATTTATTTGCTCATAGTTCTGGAGATTTCAGAGGTTTCAGTCCATGTTAGGGCAGGTCATATCTCTGGAGCTCAGGCACTGCAGTGAGAAACAGAAAGAGCAAAAAAAGGAGGGGACAAAGGACAAATAAATAGTCCCAAGGGCCACACCTCTGCTGACTTACCTCTGTCAGCCACAACCTCCCTTCCTACTTTACCAACCAATAAATCCAGTAACTCATCAATCAATTCATCTACTGATGAAATTAGAACCCTCATGATTTAATTATTTTATCTCTGAATATAATTGCATTGCCATATATGAGCTTTTTCAGGAGACTTTATCTAAATCATAACATTATAACAGATATATACTAAATTCAATCCCTCAGTATTAAATCATCCTATATATTGAAACTTGTTTCATTGATTTTGGAATTGTCACTTAATGTAGAATTCATAATGTTAAGGCAAATATCTCAGAAGGACTAATCAATTTAAAGAAGTTTACATGTTGTACATTTTTGGGGAAACCTTTCCTTAAGGCTTTTGTTACTAAGATTGAATATATTCAACTGCTTTTAGAAATCAAAGATAACTCAGTAAATGGGTTCATCTCATCTCTAGCCTTCAGGTAAATGTTCTATCCCTATTTTACAGAAGAAGCAATTAAGATGAAGAAACGTTCTATGGACCATTTCAATGTGATAAGTAGTAGAGGAAGATCTAGAAAGATGTTTTACGCCTTCTCAAAGTTCATTCCTACATTCTGGAGACCATGTTATAAGGGCAAGTAGGGTTCACATACAATCAGAACTGGATTTATATCCTGTCTCTACCATTTACTGACTTCAAGGAATTTGTAAACTCTGCTCATATGTAAATAATGTAAATAGAGACACTTAACACCTACATCACCATTCCCTTGTGAAGATGAATGTGACAAACATATGCAGTCTGCTGAATGTGGCTTTCATCTGTGTGTAAAGGTCCAGGATTCCTGTGAATTAATCTGTATTGGTGTTTATAGTTGCATACCCTTTTGAGTTGCCTAAAAGTGGGTATAGAGAACATGGTAACTTAACAATAGTTTTTAAATGAGAATGGCTTATTTTATTTCTATAATTGTTCTATATATGTATGTATAGTGCTTTCTCTAGCCTATAGTGTTGTCCTGCTGGCCTTGTACTTCTAGCTTGGTACCTTCATACAGTTGCCATCAGAGGGTATGGTGCTGAGCTAAACTCTAAGAGCACTACAAAGCACAAAAGTTGAGTCATCAGCATAGAAATATAACAGTCTCATGATATGTGCACTGATACATAGCTGGGTTTGAATTTTCAGCAAACCAAGGTTTGCCTGAATCCTTTTCTCTCCTTCAGCCTAAATATGTAGAGAATTGCTATGTGACTCTCCCTACCTATCTTTTCAAAAGTTGGGAAAGTGCAATGAACTTACTTTAATTTTTTTTTTTTTTAGTCATATCATCAACATCCTCTGTCTGTCTCATCAGGAAATCTGCAGTTTACACAACTGCCTTGGAGTTCTATGTAAAGATATTTGTTTGATTTTTCCCTCTTGTAGAACCAGTAATAATGTATCTATTTTATCTAAATATTCTCCATAGTCTCTAATTTTTGGAGCACTAAGATCCATAGAAAATCAAAACCCTCAGAAAAGGAACAATTCTTTTGATTTCCTTCTGCCTTGTACCTTCAATAGGCCTCCATTCACCCACCACATCCTGCACAGATACTAATTCTGCCATCACTCCCACCCTACCCCTAATTCTTTATAGGAAGAAGTATTGTTACAGTGGTCTTGCTTTATACATAGAATCATAAGAGATACTCTTTGTTTTTATAAAACTGAGAAAATGGCCCCTGCTCACCCCTACAGGAGATCAAACGTATGCAGATTCAAGTCAGCTAGATGGTTGCAAAGTCATCTTTGGCAGCTGCTCATTAGCATCCCTGCCCATTTTCTGAGCTCATAGTATATCATGTCTCCATCCATCTATTGCTGAGTATTTCCTGTGCATCCACTCATTTTAAGTACCATCTTATTGTAAAGAAACACATGATGGCATATGAACATCTCTGGTTGGAAAGACAAAATCAGCATAGATGAAATAGCAAAATAGAACAAATACATGTAAGTTGTTGTTAAATTGTGTGTTACAGATGTAAGGGGCTGGTAAGCTATAAGAAAGAGAATGTATGAAGAAGCCAACATAATGTAGAAGGCTTCATGGAGATCCAGTGTTTGTGCCAGATGGGTGTTGAATCTGACAGTTCTTCATGAATTTAGATATAAATCCTGAGTCTCTTTAGCTTTCTCTTCTCTGATGTCACTCTATGACCTTATAATAAAAGAACACGTAAATAAACTTCTGCCATTTTATGGCATCTTTTGAATGTTCTCCATTTCTGTACACTTGAGGACTGTAAATGTGAAAGCTGGGAACATGTCCAGTCATTCTGATGATAATACAAAGAGAAGGTAAAGGTTTCTACATCTACAAATCCATACCATTCATACATGTAAATGTCACTTCATGCATACAAAAACAATAAATGACCTCTTTCATTCTCTTTACTATATTAAAGTATCTTTCAACAGGACTTACTGTTTTTCATTACTTAAATCAGTGCATTGCTCCTTTATTCATCTTTTCTGTTTTCCTCATTTTCTCTTTCTCTCTCTCTCTCTCTCTCTCTCTCTCTCTCTCTCTCTCTCATTTTTACTTTGAAATAGGCTATAAGTTATCACTTGCTAGCCTCCCAAGCATCCCCTTTCTTTATATAGAACTCATGTTGGGATATTCTTTCCTACAAAAATGCCCATAATTTCCCACTTTAATAAACTTTATATGGTTACATACAAAGAAATATTTAGAACTGGAAGGCAGCTGGAAGAATGACCTTTTGCCACTCCTTTATTGCAGAGCTGATGAAACTGAGGTCAGAATTGATGAAGTGATTTGCCTGAGGTCAAACACTGAATAGAGACAGAATCAGAAATATAGAGACAGATGTGGTCATGCCTGTCTGTAATGCCAATACTTGGGAAGCTGAAACAAGAAGGGGGGGGGGGGGGGGGATCCCAGGTTCACAGCCAGCCTCAGAAATTTAGTGAGGCCATCTGCAACTTAGTGAGACCCTGTTTCAAAATAAAAAGCAAATAGGGCTGGGGATAGAGATCAGTGGTGAAATGTCCCTGGCTTCCAGCCCTAGTAACACACACACACACACACACACACACACACACACACACACACACACACTCTTTCATATATATATATATATATATATATATATATATATATATGTAGTGTGTATATGTATTTATCCATAAATATATATACACATATATATTTATGTATATGTGTATATGTATATATGAGGATACAGAATTTTACTTTTGAGTATACAGTATAATTCACTCCATGAACAGTTGCTTACCTGACATGCACCATTCTAGATTCTGAGGGCTAATGAGGCCCCAGATGCACAATTCTCCCGCCTGTTCACATTTCTGCAGAATTCTTCCTAGGTGTATGTACCATGTCTTTCTGCTATATATTTTTTTAATAGTTTCATTTCTTAATGCTTTAGTTCCCTTATCTTCACTCAGTCCCAATTAACTTCCCCAAGCTTCTTGTTTAATTAATTCCTGTCCTCCTTTTCAAGGTGCACACTGGCTCTCCTGACTTAATGCCATTCTACCTCATTATCATCCCCCCATTCTAAAATAATTATTTTGAGTATAATGAAAATGTTAAACATGGTTGAACCCAGTATGTGATTATTGTAACTCCAACTGCCAACAAATGTTTTAGTGTGTGTTGACTTGTATAATAAGTGTCACAACAGCAAAATAAGTAGCTCCTCCACTCTAGCCCTCTCCCTTTTTAAAATTCTTGTTGGTAAACATTTGCTTCTATCATAGGAGAACAGACTTGTAGACATAAGCCTCTAAATGGCTGTCAGTGATTAGACACACAAGAGAGAAAAATAGAAAAAAATTCTTTATCCTAAGTACTCTTTGGCCATCTATGTTTATTTCAAGGAAAGCTTGTATTCTGTGTTGCCTTTACACTGCACCTACCAGCTACACCATGGCACACAGCACGATTGCATGTATTCTTGAACAATTCTTTGTTCACTCTATTACTTATTTTCCTTCCATTGCCTAACACTTCCCAATAGTTAACTAGATAAACATCATTATTTTAGATGGAATAAGGCAATCTTGCATTTAATAAACAAAATAAAAATGGCCACAGTTTATTGTAATACAATATAGAGATTATTTTTTTATTACTGGGGATCGAACCCAGGGGCCTTCTACCTTTGAACCACACCCCCCAGTCCTATTTTTATTTTTTATTTTGAAACAGAGTCTCATTAAGTTGAGAGGGCCTTGCTAAATTGCTGAGGCTGGCCACAAACCTGTAATCCTCCTGTCTTAGCCTTCCAAGTACTGGGATTACAGATGTGTGCCACTAGGCTTATCTTATTTTTCATTTTGTGGTAGTGGAAATTGAACCCAGGTGTATTCTACCGCCACAGCCACACCCCAGTCCTATTTTATTTACTTTTTAGTTTTGAAACAAACAGGATCTCACTAAGTTGCTGAGGATGCTAAATTGCTGAGGCCAGCCTTGAACCTGAAATCTTCCTGTCTTAGCCTCCCAAGTACAGGAATTACAGGCTGTGCCACCACACTGGCTTATTTAATATCTTTAAAGATCATTTTGATGTTTCTTTTTGGGGAGTGTTTGTTTCTCTATAATTTCCATTTCTGATAAAAAGTTGTAAAGATAATACCAATTCCCACATACCCTTTACTTACTTTTAGTTACAAATTGTTTACATTCTTGAGTCATTCTCTATTCTTTGTCTCTCTTCACTGTATACACACAGTTTATTGATTTAACAGTGGCTAGAAAATCATGCATAATTTTAATCATTCTCTTTGAGGAATTAAGCAACACACATGTTCTAGATATTATAAATATACAAATACTTGTTTTGGGAAGAATATATAAATGTATGTATCTTTATTCATACATATATACTCATGCATATATATATATACACATATATATTATTGATGTATTTTTCTGACCCTTTGCAAATAAGTTGGAGACCTGTTATGTCCCACCCTAAATACTTTAATGTGTATTTCAGTGTATTTCCTAAGAACAGGATATACTATTACATTACACAGAGTGGTTATCAAACATAGGCAATTTTCCATTGGTGTAACACTATTATCTAATTTATAGTCCATATTCAGTTTTCTTCTACTGCCTAATGATCTTAATGGCTAATTGTTTCCCCATCTCCTTGGTCCAGCAGCTAATCCAGAGTCAGCATTGAATTTAGTTGTTGTGCAATGCTTTATTTTTGTGTTTAAAAGCTTACCTTCAGTCAGTAATGACCTGGATAATGTCCCTTTTTAAAGTTATCTCTGTTGCTGTTTTTCCAAGAATAAGAATTTAAGTCAAATGCTATCTAACAAAATCCCTGAGGATTAGTGATATCTGTGCTGAGTATATTATGTCAGTCTTGTAACTATATTATAACCACAAGTTTGAGTATTTTGATAAGAGGGGGTCCAAGAGAGAAAACTGAGTTTATCAATATTTTATAGTTTTGCAATTTAAGATTTTGGTCCCGGGATTCTGTTGCTATCCCAGTCCACTTAGAAGTAAAGTGACAAATCTATTAGTGACCATGGAACCAAGGCTTCACAGTGAACTCTATAAAACCTGCTCTGAATATATATTTAGCTCAGTACTGTGTTAGTGAAGCCCCAGTGAAAATTACTATTTCCATCAAAATGAAATGTTTGAGATACTCAAAATCAAAACTTGGATGCAAATTGCAAATGTTAATAATTTGTCATTATTGAAAATAATCCCTTTTTTTAAATGAACTGTAAAGTTTTAAATGCCCAACATTAAAGTGGATACAAATAGTTCCTTTCCTTCAAGAAATTGACAAGAAAACTTTAGGTATTTATAGTATTTGTAATGTCTAAAGAGTCAGTGTTTTGCTTAATGCTATAAAAAGCATTATGATTAGGGTTATAAATTATGATTGGGATTATAAATTATGATTGATTTGCTTTCTAGCCACCATTGAAGTACTGGTTATCTTCAGGTCTCTGATAATTTTCTTTTTTCTCTATGTTAAACTTATTTCTAATATTGGAGTCATCAGTTTTATTGATTGTGAATGCATATAGTATCTTGTGACAAATATACAAACCCATCTAAACCGATTCATGTTATTTTTTTAAGTATTGTACAAAATTACGAAAGTACCAAGCCTCAAACCAAGAAACAGGCTGAGTCAGACCCAGTGATACCAATTATATTGCTAGAAATCCAGATAGATGATAGAAGGTGCCAAATTACCCTGTGCTGTTTTCACTTTCCCCTCTAAAATAAAGAGAAGGCATTTATACAGAAAAGAGACAGAAATTAGCTACCAGAAAAATACTACACACATCCATATTCAGAGCATAGACTAAGAATAAAAGAGTTGTTTGTCCCCTACAGTAGAACAGTCTTGCTCATTCATCCTTGTGATAGATATGTATGCAAAACCTAAATGATATCAAATCCCTGCAGATGGCATAAGTCTTGAAAACTGTTTAATCCTTTCACAGCATTCCTGTGGGAAAGCTGCCCCTTGGTTAAGTAATATGCACAATACAGATAGTGTCAAATATTCTCTTATTTTTAATAGAAATCCTTTGTTTAACAGATTTTTCCATATTTCTTATGAGTGATATGCCACTCTATTTTAATGTGTATGCCCGTAGAATCTTGTTTTTGTTTTAATGAAAAAAAAATGTGTCAGTATACTGAAACTATCCATAAAAATCTTATCTAAAATTGATCATGGCTCAAAATTGTATTTTAAAGGCAGTCAGGCAAATCTAAATGCATTTTAACATCCTTCTTCCTAATGGATTTTACTAGAAAACAGTTGAGTTTCAAGGAGGAATAAAATGAAAGAGGACCTTCGAGGCTTAGCCACTGAACAGATGCAGTAAATGCAGCCTTGGAAATATAGCTGTCACTTCACATCTCTTCCACTGAGTACCTATGTGAGCCAGTAGCTAGAGCTGCTGGCATTATATTTGTGTAGTTCTGTTGACAATAGATGTTATAAGAACTCTTAAAAACAGAATAGCATACCTATTAGGAACCTATCTTCAAATATTTCATTCTTTCTTGGTTTTCTTCTACCTGAAATTTTTTTGAAGACTAAAAATGATGAGAACTTATATTAAAGGGTACTTATCTCTAGCACTGTTAAATTTTCATTTATGAGTTAGTAACATGTCAAACCAAATCAGAAATTCTTACATCTTTATTACAGGAAAGCAATTCTTGATACTGACTCTTGGAAAAGATTTAATTTTCTCATTCTTGAAAGTGAAAGTTGTACTTTTTATACAATGATGTGCAATTACTTTTCTGTTAACCACTGATGGGTTTGTAATATACGTTATATATGTGTGTATATATATATATATAAATATATCCTATGTACTAGTATAGTATTAACTTTTATCTACATATTGATTAGGTTCTGAAAATAGGCAAATATGAATAATATATTGACTGGAGTTTTCCTGCCTCTAGTGCAAAATATAAAATTTAAAAGTAACATAAAATGAATAAGACTGATTTGTAATAATTATTTTAATTCTTTATAATACTAACCTTATAATTAGACAAGAATTGTGTGAGCTTTCCCTAAATCAATATGATATTCTCTAATGTTTGCTATTTCAATTTTCAAACTGAAATTCTATAGTATAGAAGCATAATTTCATAATTCACTTTTTTACAAAGTCATTATATAAACTATAGCATCTTAACCTCTAACTCTTCAACCCAACTTTAAAATTCTATTTATTATAGTCTATATACTAACTATCCATAAATATTACATTTTATTGGGATGAATATGTTGCAAGTTTTTAGGAAGAAATCTTAAATTATAAGGCTAATGTTATATTTATAAGAATCTAAAGTGATTCTGAATTATGTATAATCAAGTAACCACAGTACATTCTGTTTTCCTTCCTTTTAGAAAAAAGAAACAGAATTCTGAAAGAATACAAAGAACAAAATACACCAGAATTCCTAACAAAACAGTAAGTAAATTAATGACATGAAAATTATAATATATCTTGCTTAGAACTGGATCTTATAAATGTCTTTTATAAAAATACTCACCTTTCTGTTTTCCAAGATAAGAAATTAGTATAGTAAGCAAGGGGAGCCTTCTAAATCTCAATTCCAATCTAATGGAGTGGACTAAAAATCATTTATCCTATAATCCTAGATAAGAATACAATACGGTAATCTTTGTGATACATCTCTGGTTCTGAAAAATGTTTATGTTGACTCCATAGTTTATTTTGATTAGCATCATATCATTTTAAGTTCTAAAGACAAAAAAAGTCAAAATTTAGTCAAAATGCCTCACTTTCTCTGCATGTGATAAAAAATGTATTCATATTGAACATAGATTTAAGAACTATTGACCTACATGGTTTGTTTGTAGTCATTAAATTGGAATTATTAAAAGTGGAAAACATCTTCAGACTTAATCTATAGCTTACACTCATTAGTACCTTTATTTCTAATCTTCTTATCCCTTAACTATGAAATGTATTTTCTTACTTAGCTATTGCTTAACAGTGATAATACTTTTTCAACATGTTTTTATTAAACAAATTAAGAAGATCCAATTATTTGTAGTACAATTGGTAGCATTAAAAAGTTTTCTAGATGCAAGAAACTAAAAGATTTGAATATGTGAGTATAATAAAACAATTAAACAAAGATGAAAAATAAGATTCATGTTGATGACCCATATTGTATCACTTTTAATATCATGCATTTTGAAGTATATTTAAAATGCAGCTCTTTAAAATTTTACCTGAAATACTAAATGACATTGAAAATATATATCTTTGTATGTATCGAAATAGAAGGAAGTTCAATGAAAGGATTTAATTTTGATATGAAAAGAAGAAATTCGCAAATGAGCGTTCTAGGGTATATACAAATCATATTTACCTAATAAAATGTTCTAAGTCAGGTGTGGTGGTGCATGCCTATAATCCCAGGACTTGGGAGGCTGAGACAAGAGGATCTTATGTTTGCAGCCAGCCTCAGCAACTTAGCAAGGCCCTCCACTATTTAGTGAGACCCTGTTTCAAAAAAATAAGATAAAATAGGGCTGGAGGTATAACTCAGAAGTAGAATGCCCCTGGGTTTAATCCCCAGTACCACAAATTAATAATAATAATTATTATTATAATAATAATAAGAAGAAGTTCTAACCCTCAAAGACTTTAATACATTAATCATATCTTAATTTTAATGATTAAATATACTTAATCATGGTCATGATGATGCAAATAAAATTTATCTGAAATATATTTTATTCATTTTTTAAGTATAAAAGGAGCAAGGGTAGCAGGACATTTCTTTTACTTTTCTGTCTGAAGATTATTCAGCCTCAGCTTCACCTTTCTCAAAGCACTCTACCCTTTTTTTTCGGAATTGGAGATTGAACTCAAGGACATTCTTCATCCAAGCTACACCCCCAGTCATTTTTTTTTTTTTTTTTGCAGTACTGGAAATTGAATTCAGAGGCATTCTACCTCCAAGCTATAACCCTAGTCCTATTTTTTATTCTTTATTTTGAAACAGGTTCTCACTAAGTTGCGGAGGGCCTCACTAGGTAGCTGAGGCTGGCCACAAACCCACATCCTCTGGTCTCAGCTTCCCAAATGCTGGGATTACAATCATGCGCCACCATGCCTGGCTCCTATTTTTTATTCTTTATTTTGAAACAGGGTCTCACTAAGTTGTGGAGGGCCTCACTAAGTAACTGAGGCTGGCCTCAAACCCAAATCCTCCTGTCTCAGCCTCCCAAGTACTGGGATTACAAGGGTGCGCCATCACACCCAGTTTGAGCACTCTACCTCTTAATGTGTACTGTAGTTGCAAATGGCTACACATTTAAAATTTTTATAGTTTATAAAATCCCAAATTCAAAATTTTTCACATTTGGAAGGGTTCCTTGATTTACAAAAACAAAACAAAACTATGTATATGAAAGGCTGTTCTGAGGTTGAAGAGCATATTATAAAGATATTCATATGGCTCTGGATACAAGAATAACTTAAGAATCAGGTGTTTTGTATCATATATACATTTCAAAACTGCTAATCTGAAGGTGTTTCAATATATGGAATATATCACAACTTGAATTTTGACATGGGTTTTCCCCATCATCTTACTAATCAGACAAAGTCATTTAAGTCATTCAGCCAAAACAAAAACATGTTTCTATATTTTAAAGACCAGGCTCTCTTTTAAGTCTTATTTTTAGGTATATAATTCAATTTTAACAGAATTTTAATTCTGTGCATTACTCATTACGAGGTTGAATTTTTAAATAACAGAACCAGTGATATTTGTTTTAAGCTATTTATATAAGAACTATATTTCAAATTTATCCCCTGACAGTTTCTTAGTTGTCTTAGTATAATTTCACTGTGAAAAGCCATCAATAACTTTCTATAGATTATTTGGTCTGTTGTTCAAATGTCACTTATGTAAGTTCTTAAAACTCTCATAGGATTTAGTTTGACATACTTAGAGGGATTGGGGTGGGGGAGATATCTCTCTCTAATAATTTCGGTTCTTTTGAAATAATCCTGGAGGAAATAGAGTAATATGTTTCCCAGAAAGAAATTATGCTTGTTCTTGGTACCTTTTATAGTTTGGGGCATCTTTTTTTTTCTCTCTCTCTTAGCTTAAGTGTCTGTCATGGAACATCTATATCCTAACCCACTGATAAATACTCACATGCAAAGAAAAAATGACTCAGTCAAGGTAACATAATTAAAAATGCAGTTTATCCCTTTAACTTTTCATAAAATACTTAAGCAAAAAAATACTCTATTAAAATGAACAGTTGAAACATCAACATCAATACATGTCTTCACTACCAAAGAGTTCATGAGTTAAGAAAGGCAGAATCAAGCATGACATACGAAGAACACAGCAGGTAATGCAATGACTCCTTTGTTGTCTTTATGCGTAGAATACATGCCTGTGTACTAGCCCATGAATTTTGAATGAGTTCCTCTCATTTGTATTTGAATCAAACTACATAAATATAATAATTTTAGTATAGGAAAGCTATAAAATCCTCCTATAATTTTGCCTTAAAACCCACAGCTTAAGAACAAGTTGATAAGTGATTAAGAGATTACTGAACTATTACTAAAAATGCTTTATTAGAGAACATTGCACTTATATTTGACAAATTGTGTGTGCTTAACATAAGGAGTAAAATAGGATCATGGAAAATTGTGTTTTAAAATAATTTTCCTCTCAACTGCGATATACTCAGTGGTACTTTCAAGAGCTTCATGGGTCTGCTCTCTGTAGACTTTGATTACATGGGATAATGATAATAACAAAGAGGAGGCATTAAAAAAATCATTCAGATGCTCAGGCATCCTTCTCTGGAACTATTCATATTATCCTCGATTTGCTAAATCTCTTTAAATACTACTGGGAGTTGGTATTCTCACTCAGAGCATGACTATTATTAACAACCTAGCTTTCCTGGGACACCAAATAGAGTAAGAAGTTTCAGTTTCAGATAGAAAGATTCTAATGGAAATCAGATTTTAACCAATAAAATCTTTTGGGATTCATTGGAGAATAAGTATTACTTTCACATGCCCCTCACAAGTTTCCTTTAGTCAAATCCTTCCTTCCCTATTAAAGGTAACAGCCCCTATAATCAAAAAATGTGTGTGTGTGTGTGTGTGTGTGTGTGTGTGTGTGTGTGTGAGAGAGAGAGAGAGAGAGAGAGAGAGAGAGAGAGAAAGAGAAAGAAAGAAAGAAATGATGGAGAAAATAGTGCTAGGAGAAAATTTAGAGGTCATCTAATCTAATATTCTCATTTTATAGAGATTCCTTCCTCTAATAGTTTCATTTATAGAGGGCCAGATAGGTCAAGTCATTTACCCAAGCTCTCATATCTAGTGGCAGAACTGAAAAATATTCTGTCCTAATTAACCACCTGATATATTTTCTATCTGCCATATTGATTCAAAGTATTTGTTTAAAAAATGAGGAGCTCGGAACTGCTCAAGAAGACTCTGCTCCAAATATAAACTTTTTTTCAGCCCAAACTGTAATGAAACTTTATATGGGTAATTATTTACCCAGCCATTACATGTTAAAAAATTATATTTTGATATAGCCAGTTAGAAGAATGTTTATAGTAGAGAGAGAGAAATGGAGAGGGAGAGGGAAATGTTGGGGGAGAAACACATGCAGACACACTGACAGCCAGCCCACAAACAGGCAAGGACTCTGAGTCTGGGTTTTGTTCAACTCCCCCTCAAATAACAAAGAGTCCCAAGCATAGAAGGAAGTGTTCAAGAGCACATAGCTAACACACTACTGGATAAAAAAATAATATAAACAATAGCACATCCATAAAGACATGCTATCTGCCACCAGCAATATGTAAGCGAGTTACCTTTGTGATTCTTTGTTTTCTCACCCAAATTAACAACAACAAAAATGCCTACTCAGGCTATTTCCCAAGTTTTTCTAAGATCAGGTTAACCAAATGGGGAAATCCACAGTGATATTTAATTATATATTTTGATCATGTCATTCTAACTTAAAGCCTTACACAACATTATTGTGAAACTTTACTTTGGTGAAAAGTTGCCTACACTGTTTCTGTGGTCTAACATATCATGCTACAGTATGTACTTCTTAGATGTTTTACATTAAATTTCATAGGGTATGCAGAAGGCACTGTTTATATTTGTTTACAATGTTTACTACATTATCTAGACTTATTTTAAAGTTTTATGTACAAGTTAGTGAGTTCATTCCTTTAGTCTCCATTCTTTATTCAGCAATTGTCATTGAGTACCAACCATGCCCATTTTTTTCCTATGTTGGAGATACTGGAATCAACAAAGCAGAGTGTCTGTCATCAGCTCCTATTTTGAGTAATTACAATTATTGGAATGTTCACATTGTGAAGGGAATAATGGATCTATTGATATAGAATAATAGGTTATCTTTTCAAAATTCTTATCAGATGAACCCAGTCACACCACAGTATGTTCTGATTCATCCCCTAATTGTGTTGTAACTTTTCTTGGGATATTGGGTGAAATGGGTTTCCCAAAACCATTATTACTTGTGATAAAGCTAAAGCATAGTTTATGGCTTATTTTTAACCTTAAATAAATTGTCTTCTATAATCTTATTCTAGCACAGTACTGGCTTTAGAAGTTGTCTCTCTGATTTAAAATACAAGCTCCACCACTTATTAACTGTGGGATATAGGGCAATTTAGTAGATACCCATGCATGTTTTTTTGGGGGGCTTATATACTTTTATTGGCGCATTGTCATCTCACACTATAATGTAGTTCAGAGTGATAGTGACATACATGCACACAGCACTTGGTAAACTTCCCCCAGCTCCCTTCCACTCCCTCCCCTTCCCCATACATTGGGGAAGACATTGAGAGTGAGACTGGTATTCTCACATATGCACGTAACATCAATGGAAGTGATTCCCTTCATTAATTCTTCCTCCTCTACTACCACCCTCGCCTGGACTACCTCTTCCACTCCAAAGGAGTTTCTCCTCCACTATCTAAGGCTCTTATATCTCCATTACTCTCTAGCTTTTGCTTATGAAAGAAAACATATGACCCTTCACTTTCTGTGACTGGCTAATCTCACCTAACATAATGTTCTCCAAGTCCATCCATTTCCATATATGTTTTAAACTCTCCATTGAGTGTTAATTAAATTAGTGATATGCAGCCTCTGATAGATCTTTGTTTATATAATAATGATAATAGGTGCCATGTTATAGTTATCTACTATTTGGCGGAATTTAATGCATTATTTCTAGAAACACATTATTATTTTTTTTTAATTTGGAAGCTCTCATTGATGTATTCTTTATTCTGAAAAACCTTATTGCCTTTCATGACTTTCAAATATCAGTTGCATAGTCATAAAAGGAATGAAGAGGAAATTCTTTCAAACAGCATTTGTAGTTTAAAGATATCTTGTAAAGCCCAAAGTTAAAGGCATTAAACCAAATGATTCAGCTATCTGAACAGCTAGTTTCGATCTGCTAAAATGTTCTGACTTACTTATTGCCTGCACTCAAGCATTATTCTCTTTTGCAATTAAGAATGTTTCCTCTGGATAAAACAGCTATATTCAAGTCCTGTTTCTACTACTTACTGTGTCTGCAAGAAGAGAATGTAAACTAACTCCACATCCTCATCTATAAAAATGAGAATAAATCCTATTTTATAGGTTTTATATGAAAATGTCATGCTTATTAACTACTTATTATTAAGTTAATACAATAATATAAGCAAATAATAATTCTGTTGTTATAGTTGCTATCAAAAATACCTCCTTTGTTATATCAAAGCACATTCTCTTAAAATAATAAGATTTTTATAAGTATGCATGGACTAAAGAAGAATGGAATTCGTGAAGGAAAGAAAAAGAGAAGTGGAGCCTGATTGGAAGTCTGGGATATAAAATGAAATTTGTTTTTGATTCAGTAGGACGTAGGCTCACTTTAGGAAGAGTCCTCCCTGTGCTCTCTCTATGAAGGCCTCTTCCTCCTTAATAGCAGCACAGAACTAGTGTGACTCACTTTCAGAGAGTTCAAGAGTAAGGCTTCAAACTATTTGGCAGTCATCATTGCTCTATAAGTAAGCTGAATCAGTAAGTATTGTGATGGGAAGGGTACCAAAAAAGCTTTCTCCCTCACCCTGAAGTTATTTCCTTTGCAATCACATATGAGATTATTTTCCCCCAAACTGTAGGCTGAGCCAGTCTCTAAGAAGTTATACCCCACAAGTTAGTACATGCGTCCATTCAAAGTGAAGGTTAGTTTGATACCATTGCATGGCAACTCTATTTTTAAAATGAATAAATAAAATTTTGCATGCAATATCTGATATTAAAATCACAATTTTCCATCTCAGATATCAAAATTTGTTACTTTGCCTCAAGATAAAGAATATTTTATGTCTCTCTTCGTTTTAGTTTCACAGTTATCTTTTTTTTAAAAAAATCTCATATTCATCATGGTTTATTGTTTGAGTCACTCTTCTGCATGTGCCATAAAAATCTCTTTATAATACTGTCATGGAATAGCAATACTGACACCACTCCCTCTTTGCTTTTTTAATTTATAATATGCTTTTATTGGTGCATTATAGTCTCACATCATAATGTAAATCATGTTGACAATGACATACATGCACACAGCACTTGGTGCCCCCCCCACTCCTCATCTCCCCTCTTCCCAATACAGAGTACTGAGATTAACATTGGTATTTTCACATATGTACCCATAGTTGATGGTAATATTTCCATTAATGAACCTCAGTCTTCCCCCTCCCTTCCCTTAGACCACTTCTCTGGCTCCACTGAGGTTTTTCCTCTAATATCTGGAGTCCCTCTGATAAACCAGTTATTCCCTAGCTTGCACATATTAGAGAAAACATATGCCCCTTCACTTTCTGTGACCGGCTAATCTCACTTAACATAATGTTCTCCAGGACCTTCCATTTTCTTGTAAATGACATTTTTTTCTTCTTTATTGCTGAATAGAATTCCATTGTGTGTATTTCCCATAGCTTTGTAATCCTTTCATCTGTTGATGGATACCTGGATTGATTCCATAATTTGGCTATTGTGAATTGTGCTGCTATGAACATGGGTATGCATATATTCTCTGGTTTCAACCTCTTTGGAAAGATACCTAGGAACCACTCCCCCTTTCAATAACAATTCTCATTATTTCTCTAAAGATAAGTATATCCCAACTTTAAAAATCATTCCTCTTTCAGCAAAAAGTAATTCATAGTAAATATCTTATCATTTTTATCCTTTCCTTAAAAGTTAATCATTACATAAATTGCTGGCAATTTTCTTTCGTTTCTCTGTTAAAATACAAAATAATCTGTTTCAGCTTATGCTCCATTGTATATTTGAGCAATTTATGTCCTCTGTTCTTATGGTTAATATGAATTTCTTAATCCTATTATTATTTTTGTTTTCCCTTTTCAAAAAAATCCTGGCAAAATCTATGTTTATGAATGTATAAAAAATGTTTCAGGCTAAAGAAAAAAAGTTCTCTAAACAAATGCTCAAAATATATTGGTTTACAATTAACTATGAATGACTTTTCTTGGATTTTTTATACTAGGGATTGAACCCAAGGGCATTCTACATCCCCACCCTCTTTTATTTTCTTATTTTTAAACAGGTTCTCACTAAGTTGCTAAGGCTGGCTTCGAACCTGTGATCCTTCTGTCTCATACTCTCAAGTACTGGGATTACAGGCTTGTGCCACTGTGCCTGGCTTTTGAATTTTTCTTCTTTTTTGAAATTTAAATTTTTTTATAATTTTAGACAGGTGTTAATGCCCCCAAATTATATATTTAAGCATAATTTATAACATGCTATTTATAACATCATTGTATTATAGAATATAGTCAGGTTTTTTATTTATCTGAACTATGCATATTAATGTAATTCTAGACAAAAGAATTTGTTCTATTGTATAATTATGAGCATATCCATTGTTTCTAAGTATGATAAGAACTGAATAATCATCAATGTGTTTTATAAAAGGCAAAGCCAAATTTGTCATTGAGATACCTCAAACAAATGGAGGAACACAGACAGTCCCCGAAGTACAGAGAGTTATATAACAAAATCCATTTGAAGATGTTTTCTTTCCTTTTCATACAATAGATATTTACACAAGTGGTCCCCTAAACAAACCTGTGAAAATCCAGAGTTTACACTGAACCACTCTATTTGTGGCTTTGGGAATGTATTCTGTATGAGTTAAGAGGGAAACAAAGAGAAAAATATTTCTCCATTTTTCCTGACCTGGCCCAACAATTGAAAAATAACTCAAGCTGGCTTCCAACAAGGCCTTTTCCCT
Source organism: Graphiurus murinus (assembly GCA_004027655.1). Taxonomy (NCBI): domain Eukaryota; kingdom Metazoa; phylum Chordata; class Mammalia; order Rodentia; family Gliridae; genus Graphiurus; species Graphiurus murinus. The sequence continues at coordinate 155,117 of PVLC010000228.1, read as the reverse complement.
CTTTCTAACCTTTGCTCCACCCCCCACTCCGATAAAATTCTTCCATAGTCTCAAGCCGCCTTTTCTTTAAAGTGGCTTTAAAGGACAACACTTCCACTGATTATGTACCTCTATGAGATTACCAACACTAATCTCAATATCCTGTATAGGGAAGGGGGAGTGGGGAGGAAGCCAAGGAAAGCCCACCAAGGGCTGTGTGCATGTATGCCACTATCACTGTGAACTACATTATGATATGATGTGACACTATGTTGTATCAATAAAAGTATAAAAAATAAGGGAAACAAAACAATAACAAAAATAAAGTGGTTTTGACTTTAAATTTCCAAACTGCACTTTTCTCTTGGTCAGAGTACCTCAGTTCTACTGCTATGTAGAAACTGGTAAGAAAAAAGTAACTGGGTCAAAGTATTTACAGCTCTGCATCCTACATCATGTCTGTCTTCTTCTCCCTCTTTCCACTATTGTTAATTCCAATAAACAAGTGATTTAAGGGATTTTTAGGCAGTTTCAGGTATTTGAGTGATAAATTTAGGTATAATGAGTAAAGATATTTGGGGACAAGAACCAGGGTAGAAGGGACTCTGACCTTAGTTGCAGCATCTCTGTGCTGCCCCTGAGATATTGTTACATTTTCTTCCAGTCTTCTACTTAGGAGTCCTTCCTTTCTTTATTTTTTTCCATAATTTATTGGTGCATTACAGTTATACATTATAGCGGGGTTCCATGTGTTAAAAACATCCAGACATACTGCTCTTTGTGTATTTCCATCCATCTCCCTCCCTGCCTCCCTTCCTCCCTCCCCACATGAGTTAGTGAGATTGGTAATATTACATTCACATATTGTCATAGTATTATTGGAACTATTTTCTTCCCCAGCCCTCTTTCTTCCCCTCCCTAACTCTCACCCCAACCAACTTTGACTACTCCACTGATCTTTTTTATTTTCTCTCTAGTTTCCACAAATGAGAGAAAACATACCACCCTTGACCTTCTGAGATTGGCTGGTCTCACTCAGCAGAATGTTCTCCAGTTCCATCCATTTTCCTGCAAATGACATAATTTTGTTCTTCTTTGTGGCTGAGTAAAATGTGTGTATATACCACATTTTCTTTATTCATTCATCTGTTGATGATACCTAGGTTGGGTCCATAATTTGGCTATTGTGAATTGTGCTGCTATAAACATAAGTATGCCTGCATCACTACAATATTCTGACTTCAGTTCTTTATTTGAACACAAATTTTCTCAGTAGGTCTGGCAAAGCTTATGATCAAAGCTGTCAATGTGCAGTAGGCAGTATCTGTGCTTTTTTTTGATTATGTAAAAAGGAACGTAAGATACATAATTAAGTAATATCCTATATCTACGTTTGAATTGTAATTCCTTTAAATACTCAAAATATAAAACCATCCATAAATGAAATCATTATTTAAATATCCCCCTATATATAATAAATCATTTTGTTTGTATTATTTATACCTTCCTTTTGGATCTGAAAACTCAAGAAAATGATCTTCAATTTTTATCATAATTTAGGATATAAATATAATAAATATGGTTTCAATAATAACCCCGCCAGCAATGATAAGGAAAATTACTGTGCTTCTTCTGTGCCAGCATCAACCATAGAGAAGTAGCATGGTGAGGTGGGCCAGACTATTCCTCATGGTTATGCTAGGCTAATGCAAGTGGCTCAGCCAGCCCATGCCTCTGCCTTGGAACTGAGGAGGACAGCACTAGATGCCATTAATAGAGGAGCACTTACCCCCTGCTGAGCACTCCATGTGTCATTTACTTCCTGTGAAGTGAAGATTCATATCCATATTTTGTAAGTGAGATGACTGATATTCTGAAAAGCAAACAAACTTGCTAAAAACATTATAGCTTATAAATGTAGAGCCAGATGCCCATCCAGGCCTATGTAATGATTAAAACCAATGCTCTTAGACATTATGCAAAATGATTCCAGGGCTTACATTGAAATGATAATCTGATGAATTTTCCTCTGCCTTAGTGGTGAACTCCCTGAGTGTGGTAGGCAGATTCTCTGTATTTCAGGCCCTGGAATGCATGGTCCTCAGAGCTAGCTGAACCAAAGTGACAATACTTTAACCCAAATCTGTCATGGCATTTGTTCATTAACACTCCATTGTAAAACTTTTATATTTCCAAGAGCTGAATCATTAGTCTTATACAAATTCATTATTTATGACATGTTTTGATTGTAGTAAAATATCCATAACATAAATTGTATCACTTTACCCACTTTTAAGTACACAGCTCAGCAGCATTAAATACACTCACATTGTTGTACAACCATCACTACCATCCTGCTCAAGATTGTTTTCATATTCCTAATCTGAAACAATATACCCTTTAACCTATGAGTTCCCATTCTCTCTCCAGTAGTCCCTGAAAACCAGCATTCTATTTTTATACCTCTGGGAATTCGATCTCATTTAATTGCAGTCATATAGTATTTGTCTTTTTGTGGCTAGTTTATTTCATTTAGAATAATGTCAAGGTTCATCCATGTTGTAGCATGCATCAAAATGCTCTTGCTTTTTAAGGCTGAATAATAACACACACACACACACACACACACACACACACACACACACACATATATTACATTTTGTTTATCCATTCATCCTGTAATTTTGTAATGTCATTGTCTGAAGTAGAATATTTTTTCCAATTCACTAAAGAAAGGATAAGATGCAAATGTAGAAATGCAGTGAGTTTGTAAGTCATAGGACATCTCTCTATATCATAAATCCTAAAATTAACCAAGGAAAACTAATTCAGTATAGGCAATCAGCAAAAGAAACACATGGGTTTAAGATAATTTAGGGTTTCTGAATCATAAATATGCCTGAACATTTTAACTCTTTAGACTGGAATTAGCCTGTATTCATTTGATTATCCTTTTTATACATTAGTTGTCTGTTAGGAGATTTGTAAAGCTAAATATATACTTTAATTTGTTTCTCTAAAAATAAATAGTATAGTAAGGGGACAGTCGATTCAAAATAGGAGTACCAATCTATAACCAAGTTTTCTAGTACTACTGTTTAATTTATAGTCTATATATTATGGAATAGTTTTCAAGAATTATTTGCTAATCTCGAATCAGTGAGAGGGGAATAACTTATTTGTTCCTTCCTTTCGTATATTCAACAAGCATTCCTTATGTGCTTACTAATAATTTCATCACTATCATTTATTGAATGTACCACATACAGACATTTGTATCTTCTAATACACAAATATATTATTATCCAATCCTTATGCTGAATGTAAACATTATCACCAGTTTATAAATGAGGAAGCTGAGGATCAGAAAGCTTAAGTGACTTTCATACTCCATAAATGGCAAAGTTGGCATTTGAGAGCAGGACTTCCAGATATAGTGCAGTTGCTTTGTTAGCCCACACTTCCCCTTTCATGCCATGGGTGGTGCTGGGAGAATGAAAATGAATAGGACCCAATTTCACCCTGGATTAATTCATATTCCAAAGGAATGAGTGGACATTTAAAAATTAATTATAATAAAATAGTATAAAGATAAATGCTTTAGAAGCCAGCAGGTAGAGAAAGCTTATTACTGCCTAAAAAGCTTTACAAAGAAAAGAACATTTCATCTCAACCTTACATGACTTACTTCCATGATGATTTTGCATTTTGATTGGTAAAGAATTCTAGGTAAGCCCCTAGTGGGGTTGGTCAGGGTTAAAACTATAATGAGATCATGAAGGTTAATTTCAAGTGTTTGAAGCTTATCTCTGTTTTTTCTCCTTAATCTTCCATTCTATAGAAACCTTAGTAATGGAATAATAGCAGGAAAAGAAAAGATGAATTTAGGTAAAAAAAATCATCTTGTTAGTTCATGCAATGTTCTTGCATTATAGAAATGTTTAAAGATTTAAGCATATAACCTGTGTCTTGTTCAGAACCATTGTGTTTCTCAGATGACCCCTGATAATGCGATCCACACAAACACTTCTTTGTTATTCAGTGACCTGTTGGGTAAGGCACTAAAAGGCTGCTTCCCAAGGTCTATGTTGCTTTAAGTCACTACAGTGCAGTAAGGAAATTTCACAGTGCTGTCATGCTTTTGGTTAAAACAGTTTGTGTTTTTGCTTGGGAAAGACAATTCTGATAGTGTCCTATTGATTCAGATGTTTTCTGACAGTAGCTGCCTACCAGGTCTGCCTTCATTGACTTTTCAATGTGCTGGTACAAATAACTTGCATGTACAATTTGATACTGGAGAGCATAGAAGGTTCCCCACTGTGCATGAAGTTGGAGCAGCCACCAAGCAGAGCCAGGGGGTGGTGAGTGCTTATTATCATGCTGAAAATCACCTGTCCCAAGCAGTTTCCATAAAAGAGTTGTGTTTCTTGTTATTCCTTTTTTCCTCTCCTTCCTATTTTATTTTCCCAGACATCCCAATGCATTGCACCACTTATTCTTTAAAAGTTTCAACTTCATTCTTCAGAATGCCCCATGCTGAGTGAAATTTGAAATATGAAGTCATAGATGTTTTCTTATTTTTTGAACACCTGGAGTATATGATGGTTTGAATTGCAAGTATTTGTTAGTACAGTTCAAAAGAAACCTTTTTTATGTGGGATTTTTCTCAAATTGCGGATGGTTAGTAATGTCTATGATAATCATAACAAAATGACTACCATTTATTGAATACCTACCATTTGCCAAGATCTGTTTGTGGCAATTTTCGCTTGTTATCTACAATTTTGCCAACTCTGTAGGGTAGGTATAATTACCCCCATTTCACAGATGAGGAAACTAAGATACTGAGTGGCTCAGTGGTTTGCTCAAGATAAGAGTCCTCACTTTTACTTTTCTAATCATGATTAACATTTTAATTATCTATAATAATGGTGATATTGTTTGGCTTTGCAGTCAACTTTACAAAACTAGTATTTAGTTTACATTTTGATTTACCCTTTGTGAGAACACCTTGAAGCTTTACATTCAGAAATAGGTTATAAATTTCCTTGTGCTAAAATGTGAGCCTTTTGTTAAATTAGTATCATTTGTGATAATAGATTCATTTCTACCCCTACTAGTCTGTTGTTTATATTTTATCAGGGTAGAAAGCAGCTGGAAAACTTGCCTGCTAATGCCCTTGAAGAGTTTGTAGGTCTATGCTTATTCAGATAATAGTTGCCTGAAGCAAAAAATAACAATGTTTTTGAGAACAAACTGCTCTGTCCCTAAAAACGTATGCTGGAAATGCATACATAGCTGCTGTTTTCTGTATCTCCTACCAGGATCCCCGCCCACAGCATCTCCGCTCTTTAAAGGCCTTCCAGCCTGTACATTCTGTCCCTGTATCACCTTATCAGCCAAAACATACTGGTTATTCATATACACAAACAAATATATGGAAGATAGGAAGAAGGAAGGAGGGAGAAAAAGAGAAATCCTTACCATATTCATAAGGATGAGATAACAATGAAGATGGATAACAAGCACATATCTGTCTCATCACCAGTATTTCCAAAACTCAGTGACATCAGAGTCTCTGAAATTATTATAGGGAATTCAAGTTGTAGTTTGGAGCTGCAGTTGAGATTTTTTGTTTTGTTTTTGTTTTAAAAAAGCTTGTAATGGAAAATGAAACAACACATATTCTACCCTCTTTCCCCTCCATGGGAACACCCAATGAACCTGTTCACTATTAGAGAAAGTACCAGGTTGTTTCAAATATCAGAGTTTTGACTCTCAAGTCTGACCTCATGTTCCCCAACCTAACCTCTTCCTGGGCAAAATGAGCTTCTCCCTCTCTTTTGTCTTCCAAGACCACCTAGGACATGCTTCAGTTTCAGTAGCCATCTCATCTGTTGGTGTGCAATGAGCCACATCCTACAAAGAGATACCAGGGACCTTGAGCACAAAGCTTAGAATATGGCAGGTGATTCTGTTTATCCATTCAATAGTACAGAATCCTTTGCTAGTTCCAAGGAAAGAAGAAAGAGAGTGAAGAAGGTAGGCATGACTAAGGGGGAAAGGAAGGAATGGAAGGCCAAAGATGTAAATTAAAGTGGAATGATTTAATCTATCACATAGTAGTTCATGTAAAACCCATTGTTTTCTTTCAGCAAATAATCTTATTTTGAGAGATTTTCAGTGGTGATGAGGTAAAGAAAGAGTTTTAATATAAGATTAGAAGTCAGATCTTAAATGTTTGTGTCCATGCCTTTGGAAGTTAACTTTTCTTCATTCTATGATAATTCTACTTTCATATTTGTGACGATATTTGACCATTCCTTAGCTAACAAATTTTAGAAAACACTTATATGTGTGTGTTTTTTTTATCATGTAACAGGTGAAGGAAGTAGATAAAAGAATTTTATCCAGCAATCTACAAATGACTATATTAACATATTCCAAAAAAAAAAACAAAAAACAAACTCACCATAAATATGTATGGGGGGGTCTTTTTAGTCTCTGAAAGACTGATTAAGCTCATTTATTTTCCTAATAAGAGTGCTTTTAATAGGAACTAACTACTCCTCACAAACACACCACTAATTATTCATTCACCTCTCAGGTACCTTGAAGCTTTAGCTTCCCCTTTCTATTTTATGTTTCTGTCAGCTCCACCTTCTTTGGACTTAAAGAAACCTCCAATTTTTTTCCATTACTTTTAGAGCCTCTGGTTTGAGAGGAGGGTTTGCATGCTGCCATACTGTTGCCTTCAGAGAAAGGCAACAGTTTCCTAAATAGAAACTCAGGAGCAGCATGCAGATCAGAAAAGACTGTCTTGTTCTGCTTGATCCCAATTCTGGCCATACTGGATAGGCAAAGAATATATCCAATGAAATCTATAGTTTCTTTGTCTTCCTATCTCTCTGTTGCCTAAAAGCAAATATCTCAGTAACACCGGTCAGAAGTCACTATAGACAACAACATAAGAAAAAATCATAAGAAAAACAAACCAAGGATTATTTTCAAGATGTATTATAGTAGCTTGAAATTCTTGATAATTACTTCCTGATTCCTGCATCTAATCTGACCAACCCATGTTCCCAAAGACCTGTTGAAGTCAATGAGACAGTCAAAGTAATTCAATGAAAAAAGAACATTTATTAGTCTTTGTGCACTTATGGGCATAGAAGTGGTTGTGTGAACTTTCTTTTCATTATTTTATGGTTTAATTTGTAATATGCAGAAAATTGAGGAGATAAAAAAAAAAAGAAGAGGAGAGGAAAAGTCAGTGCCCTAGATAGAGTGGCAATAATTATAAAAGAATGAAGTAATTATTAACAAGATAAGACAAGAGATATTTCACCTAAATAAATTAGGTTATAGAAAAACCACACACATACATGCACACACACAAACTCATGCACATACACATACATGCATGCATTACCATTCACACATGTTCAGACTTCGCTCCAACACACACAAGTTCACAGACCCCATACTTGAGCATTTTCTCACAAATGCACTCACACACAGCAAAGCTGTGCTCCCAATTCAATTAGTTAAGGATCCATTTTACCACAAACAAGGTAATCACACAAGACACTAGCAATTCACAGTGTAGCTTCCCGTGATCCCCAGAGTCCTTGAGGGGGCTCACAGCTGCCTATGAACTAGATGTGCAGACCTGGAAAACTCAATTATTGTGGGAAGCAAAAAGATTTATATAAAATAAGCTTAAAGACATGAGGAGCTAGATAGCTACTTTGGGCAGTTAAAATTCAGCCAGTTTGTAAGCAGCTGTTGCCCCACCCAGAGGATAAGTAAATTTGTAAATTCCTTAAAGTCAAGTGCTTCAAGGTTTTTGACCCACACCCATGTCTTTGTTTTCCACAAAGGATGTGATTAACTAATGCTTCTCTGGAACCATGCCATTTACATAGAATGCTTCTCCGGAACCTGCTTGATGCTGTGTCATCTGGGTTTTGGGGTCTATGGGGGTACTCAAGGTTGGCCCTCAGTATTTATGTCACAAAGGTTGCTCAATAAAGTTGAACATTTGTTCCCCTTGCAAGGTGTGTGTGTGTGCGCGCGCGCGCGTGTGTTGTGGCGCCGTGTTTCTTCCCCCCCCCCCTTTTTTCCTCTTTCTTATTTTCAACTCCCAGTTGATCGGCAGAAAAGGAAACTGAGGCAGCAGCTGGCCTGCTGCAAATTATTTCTGCAAAACTGAGTTTTTATATCCTGGATGTACAGCATCATTCCAGAAAAATCTTACATTTGTAGTCTCTGTGCTTCTGATTAACATTAAGCATCCCATCTTTTGATTCTCAAGCCAAGTTCAGTGACATTGAGGCAATATCATCATCTGGGGTGAGAGAGCACAGTCAGTGCCCAGGAGCCATGAGCAAGATTGTATTTCTTTGCACTAAACATTGTAAATTATATCTAGTTTAATATGAATCTATAAATGGTATTGTGGTTTACATCTGGAATGTTCCCCAAAAACTCATGTGTTGAAAGTTTGATCCCCATTGCAGCAACATTCAGGGGTGGGGCATTTGGGTTCTAACCTCAAAAGTGGATTAATAGATTAATAATTTGGATGGATTACTTACTGGAAATAGGTAGAATCTATAGGCAGCTGGGGGGTGTGGTTGGAGGAAATAGGTCACTGAGGCCTTAGGAACTACATCTTATCCTTGGCCCCTTCCATATTCTTTCCCTCTTTGCTTCCTGGCTGTCATGAGCTGCAGTTTCCTCCATCACTCTCTTCCACCATGATGTTCTGCCTCATCTTAGGCCCAGAGCAATGGAGCTGGCCAGTCATCGGTTGAAACCTCTGAAACTGTGAGGCAAAGTAAATGTTTCCTCCTCTAAGTTGTTCTTGTCAGGTATTTTGGTTACCTGACTAACATAAATGGAAATGATAGCGATTGCCTAATGATAAATAAGTGAAATAATCTTTATAAACACATCTCATATAATGCCTGGACAGAAAAGATGCTCAAGCCAAACAAAAAAGAAATGGAGGAAAGTCGGGCAGATTTTCACTTCTTTGTTATAAATAAGATTTTCAGTTGCTGTTGTTTTCCCTCACATAATCCATTTCCTTGGACTCTAAATTGCATTTTCCAGTGTGATCAACTTTTAGCACCCTAATAAATATTAATATGGGTGACAGAGTCTAAACTAATATGACTCAGAAACCTGAATAGAACCTTCAAACTTTTGGAAATGGAAATGCATAAATGCATGTTACTTAAATGTTGCATATGCACTGCTTTGATGCAATAGGTAAAGAGTGCTCTGGGATTATTTAAACACTGGGAAAATCTTCTTGCTATGACAAGCCAGTAAGTTTGCCCCATTGTAAGATTCAGTCCAACATATAAAAATGGATATGCTTTGTCAAAAGAACAGAATTTTTTAAAGACTTTTTAAATGTGAAGAAGAGCTTAGTGTTGTATATGTGTGTTTTTATTATCAAAATCATGGATAGCTAATGCCTCTTCATTTTTCAAAGGGTCCTCATACAAAAATACGATCTTAACATGTTTTGAACTCTTACGGCTAACTTTACAACCAGCTTCCTGTATTAAGTAGAAATAGAGTTATGTGACTATATAGTAGAAGTTTAGAGATAGCATTTCAATGCCATTTAAATATAAAAAAAATAGGAAATCATATTTTTATATACAGGAAGTTTTGAGAGGCAGATCTAGGTCTTTTTAAAAATAATATCTAAGATGCTTTGCTTGAAACACCTTAGAGAAAAAAAAAATATATATATATAGCTAAATTTACATAAAAGCTACAGCTTGCCAGACATGGTGACGTATGCCTGTAATCCCAGTACTTGGGAGGCTGAGACAGGAGGATGACAGGTTCTAGGATAGCCTCAGCAACTTATGGAGGACCTGAGCAACTTAATGAGATCCTGTTTCAAAATAAAATACAGCTAGAGGTATAGCTCAGATGTATAATACACTGGACTTTATCCCCAATACCACAAAAAAAATAGAAAGCTTTATGAACAGCTTTTTATGAACTTTGAAACAAATAACTAGCAAGACATGAATGCAAGTGAGGCCTAGAATGATTTTCACTAAAAGTTGGTTCCTAAGGAGACCTTGTAATACAGAATTGTAGAGGTTTCTAGGTAAAGCATCAGTACCACCTGTACTTTCATGCTTAGCAATGTAGAAAGGTAAGTGGAAGAAGTCAGAACATAGACACCAGGTCCTACAATTTCAAGATTCACTTAAATTTCCCCAATTCTTTATCCTAGTATACATTCTCCCATACATTCAAACTACCCTAGGCTAGAAATGGAGGGGAGGTAGAAAGCATTATGTATCCATGCTTCAGAGTTGAGCATAGGCACTTGGCCATATTGCTACATTTTTACTTCCATAAGTACCTGCTCAAGCAGCTAGCCTGTAAGAGGGAGGCAGAAGTCATTCCCAGAGCTTCTGTCATGCAGAATCTCTACATTGCACTGCTACAATCTTACTTATTTTGGTTGGAGTTGCAAAAATTTAGACCAGAAATGACCTTTGGTTATTTTATGAAACCCAAACACGCTTGTCAAACTTACCCATGCAAAACAGCATAATGAAGTCAACTTTCACTGTTTTTGTGCCAAATGGAATGAAGTCTCTGGTGGGCTGGACAGCTCTATTTCCTGCTTTCAATTTTGGAGAGTCCAATTAGTAAATCAAACTTTAAAAAGCTGTCTAAAAATAATTAATGAGGTCATAATTACTCAGAAGCATATTTTATAGTGTACTCTAATCTAGTATCTGGTCTAAATGCATGAAAAGGGTATCAATTTCATTACTAAAGAATTAATTATAATTGTACCTAATCCTTTAGTGATGGAGGTTGAAAAAAAATACTCTGAGGATATACTATTCATATATGCAAAGTAGAGAAATTCTTCCAGAGCTCATGAGTGCTAGTTGTCCTCTGGAATAATCTTGTGTGTATAATATTATTTCTTTTAAAAACTCTACACACATTCACGCCTGTATGCCTCATAGGACAATAGAGCCCTCTGAATGTATGTATCACAAATTGACACTGATTTTCTTCCTCATTTATCCAAAATATCTTCAATAACCAATAAATTGGTTCAATATAAGATAAACTGAACTAAACTTTGGTTGCTAAATGTTTCTCACAGCATAACTAGGGAAGACCTAGGAACTAAATTAAGTCCTCCATAAGTCCAAATCTCACCCTATTTTTACTATTTTAGTGTTTGTCATCTTGGAAGTCCTAGAAGCATGCTTCTTAAGGATTCATGAGTACCATAAGATCATTTTTTAAATTCTTTTTTTCAGTAGCAATTTTCAGTTATACATACATATATATAATTTGTGAATACAAAACAGCTACACAGTGATGGTTCAAACATGAAAAGCATTTAAATAGAACATATCTTCAGTTGTTAAGTGGATTTCTCAGTGTCCTGAAGTCCCTCTGTAGGATTCTCAAAGATGGTTTCCCATGAAGGACACTTGCACATTACTTGTGTTCATGAAACCCTACCCTGCACTGACATCGAACATTTCTTATGGATTCTTGAGTATCTTCAATTATTTTTTCATATTCTTGGTCATATATTTTTTTAATTTTCACAAGCACCATTGATCTTCAAGACTCAACAAATTAGGATATCAATAGGTCGGAGGAACTACCTAGTCATGAACTCTTGAATTTGAGTTATATCATTGTTAATTATGGAAATTTTTATTTAACAAACCATCAGGAGCCAATGTGAGCCTGTGAAACAAGCTCAGTTATTTAATAAAATGATTCTTAAATAAGATAGTTCTTGCAGCTTTATGCATTTAATATTTTTGTTATCTAGGTTTAACCAGACCACTGAGTTATCTTTTATGTATTGTTCATTTGCTCCTGGTTTACACACATTTTAATGAGTTCCGTGAAGCCTGGTATGATAATATCTCTGTCCCTTTCATATGCTGGTACAATATGCTTTTATTTGACAAATAGCTTTTTTTCAACTGACATTTTAATGCCACATTCACAAGAAATTAAGCAGAAGTGCTAAATACAATTCGTTTTGTCCTCGATATAGAGTATTAAGGAGTTTTCTATCACAAAAGCTATATGAAAGAGATTATATATGAAAAATGGGAAAATATAATTACCTCATATCCCAATATTTATATAAGACAATATAACTTCTTACCAGTTGCAAATAGAAAAAAAATTCTTCTTTTAAAGACAATATTACCTCATCCTCTAGAAACTAATTTTCAATTTAATTAAGACTCAATAATAGAAATCCTCTCTGCAAATTAACCAAAAGTTTCTCATTTAGAGCAACAGCTTTGTGTATGTGGTATCTTTAAAGACTCTTAAGTTAAATGAAGATTAATTTTTTCAGTCCTCTCTTCTCTGGGCTCTGAAGAAGAAGGCCAAGGGGAGGGGGGTATGCTATTTCTTTAACTTCCTGCCCATTCATTCCTAATGTTCTTTTGTGATCTAGAATATCAAGTGTAAATGCCGGACATATAAACAGTAACTATGCCTGAGATCAGTATAGTTTACTTATGCCCATCCGTGTCACAGAAAAGAAAGAAATATGAACCATTCCAATACTCTTCCTAAAAAAAAGTTGTAAAACCAAAGCTTTAGATTGCAGTAAAGGAAAGGCAGTTAATAATTATAGCTTTATAGGTTAAACTGCTGTAATGAATTAATGTGCTTTCACAAGAAAGAATAGGGGTGGCAGATGTTCATCTGTAAATGGCAATAAGTAATGTGAAATGAAGAAAACAGGTGATACTTCTGGTAAGGACTTCACAGTAGTGTAACGCCACAGCTCCCTAATAGCTGGATTTTGAGCAAGGCTCAGTCCACTAAAGTCCTGCAAGTCAGACGATTCCAAAAGAAGGAATATGTGGCATATCCCACTTTGCATTATTAAATTCTGAAAATTTTGGGTGCTTTGAGTTTTTCTTTCACATTAATTATAAAGGAAAATTTCTTAGAAACATGTGGCCTGACAGATACTGATCTCTTAGCTGAAAAAGCAGTGCCTCCAGACAACCCAATTCATTAACCTCTTACAAGCATTAAGCAAGAAACAGGCTTTGCAAGTTTATTTAAATAGTTACTACAAATATTCTTTTGCCCACTCCCACCTTCTCTCCCTAGAATTTTACAGGATACATTAACCCTCTAGCTACTGAGATAAGATAAGAACACTGCTCAAAGGGGCTAAACAAATTGTAAAGATTTAAACTAATGGAAAAGAATTTTTATATATGTGTTGTATTTTTAAGAATTTTTTATGTACTAAAGAATTTTTATATACGTGTTGTAACCTTGACTGGTTGAGGATGACCTTTGGAGGAACAGGTCTGTGGAAATTCCTGTTCTATATGCCTCATTGCAAAAAAAAAATAGTATAAAACAGCGACTAACAAACAATAAAACAGATACGCTTCTTCACTGCATTCAGTGTGAGCGTATTCTCACGATCTCGTCTCATTCCACACATTTCGAAGGACCCCGGACCCCCACTGCCTCAAGGGTTGGACCCCTGCAGTGTAAAACACAGCAGCAAAAAGTATTAAATGCATAAGCAGGCAAGTTAATCAGAAACATATTATATATACTGTTTTAGTCATTAAACATCACACTTCCATATGTAACTAAGACCTTAATGCTGACTGAAGTTTTAGTTAAAATATTATTTGTTGTAGCCAGTCTTGGTGGCACAGGCCTTTAATCCCAGTATGTCAGAGGCTGAGTCAGAAGAATCACAGGTTCAAGGACAGCCTCAGTAACTTAGCAAGACCTTATTTCAAAACAAAAAATAAAATAGGGCTGTAGATATCACTCAGAGGTAGAATGCCTGTAGGCTCAATCCCCAGTACCACACACAAAATTTTTGTTCATAATGATTCAGAAAATTTTCCATATCTTTCCTTCATATTTTTCTATATACATTCCTATTTTTCCACAGTTATGTTTTGATATTGACACTCAAGTGATTTTTTTTCTTTTTTAAAATTATTTTATTGTAGATATTATAATATTGATTTCAGTAGTCATCTAAAAGGATTTTTGAAAAAAGAGATAAAATCCCTGCTATATAGACTGATGGAACTTGCGATTGACCCAGAAACATACAGGTGCATTCGGGAGGCTGACACCGGAGGATTCGGGTTCGCGGCCAGCCTCAGCTACCTAGTGAGACACTCCGCAACTTAGTGAGACTCGGTTTCAAAATAAAGAATAAAAAAAAATAGGGCTGGGGGTATAGCTCGGAGGTAGGATGCCCCTGAGTTCAATCCCCAGTACCGCAAAAAAAAAAAAAAGAAACATACAGGTATGTTTGGCAGTGAATGCATGATAATTATGAACTGTAGATACTGTCAGCTGTTAAAATTCTCTTCTGGAACTAATCTTCATGACAAACACTTGTGTCACTTTTTATATTTTAATGGGAGTGAAGTTCTTAGGTGAAAGAATAATCATTACTTTTATCTCTCTGAAAAAATAAATGCTCTTTTATGTGAGATGCGAAATGAAAAACACTGAATAGAACTGAATTAAATAGCTCATTGTCCCACAGATTAAATAAATAATAAATAAGATAAAGTAAATATAAAGAGATTTACAAATATGACCTTGAACATAATGCTTTGCAAGGTTTTAAGAATTTCCAAATACCTCCTATTTTCATGCTCTTAAATTTTTCAAGAGCTACTTAATGTGTCATAGATAAATAATAATGCCTCCCTTATAACTGAAGCGTATCATTTGAAGGCTGTTTATCACTGACTACTGCTATTTTATAAAACTGTAATGGACCTACCAATATACACAGTAAGTTACTTACTAAATGACCAGGGCATACCTAGGAATCCAAGTACTCATCAATTCAAGAGTAGCATTTGTAGCCAAGCATGGTGGTATGCACCTATAATCTCAATATTTGGGAGGCTGAGGCAGGAGGATAGCAAATCTGAGGGGAACACACAGTAGCTTAGCAAGATGCTGTTTCAGAATAAAACTAAAAGGGTTGGAGATATAACTTAGTGGTAGAACACCCTGGGTTCAGTTTCTAGTACCAGAAAAAAAAAAAAAAGAATAACATTTGTGAAATATTTTAAGGTTTTTGTCTTCAAAATTCCCTAATTCTTTAGACCTCAAAAAATTCTAGCAACACTCTTGAGAGGTAATATGCTCTCATTAACAATGTTTAGAAAGAAGTTGATGACTAATTTACCCAAGGTCAAGGAAAGTCAGATTAGAATTTTCACACTCAATTTTCTTGATCCAATTGATTATTGGCATTGCATTCTTTTTTTAACCTCTAATTTTTTTTTTCTCTCTCAAGAATGTGACATCATTTGTTACTGTGAATCTTCATTGTGACTATATTTGTACTTGTGATTACACTTCTTTTTTAAATTCCTATTTCTATCACTAACAGTTTTTTTTGTAAGTTTTTTTTTCCTCTCTCTCTCTCTTTTAAATTCAAGCTTTATTGTGTTCCAGATAGTTAAACTAGAAAGTTATATTAAAGACTGCTTAGAGCTGGGCAAGGTGGCACCTCCTTGTAATCCCAATATTTGAGAGGCTGAATCAGGATGATGGCAGATTCAAGGCCAGCCTTAGCAACTTGGTAAGACCCTGATCAACTTAGCAAGACCCCGTTTCAAAATAAAAAATGAAATAGGATGGAGGTGTAGTTCAGAGAATAATGCCCCTGGGTTCATTCAATCTCCAGTACCCACACACAAAAAAAAGACTGCTTGCTTGGTTACATGTAAACTAGCCAAAATTTGACAAAAATAACAGCCAGCCATGGGTATTTTTTTTTCAAGAAGAAAAAATTTTGAGTTTTGTGTACATAATATAAGTAAATAAATCAAACCTCCTTTCTCCTCAAAACACAAAATCTGGATATTGGATGAGAGTTTTGCCTTTCAAAAGTTAAGATATATAGACAACAGAAACACTGACTTGAAATCCTGAGCTTCATCCTTTTTGAAGAAACTGTATCTGAACTTCCAAAAAACACTCAAGTTCTGTGTGCATGTAACTTGTTTTACATTGGCCCACACCATGATATACAACTAGAATGTGTCAATAAAAGCATGTTAAAAAAAAGGTACCAATTCTCCCTCCACAAATATATAAAAGTAGTAGAAATTCAGTATATTTTCAACTTATGTTAGTATTTGAAAGGAACAGACCCTCTTCTTCAGTACATTACTGAGCTGAAGTGCAGAGAGGTCATTGTAATTTTATTAAAAGCATAATTTATTGCTAATTTAACATTTATTTACTACTTCCTAGGTCAGACAGTATTATGAGCACTGAAGTTATAGTAATAAATAATTTTTGACATTTTCCTTAAAAAGCTCAAAGTCTAAAGAGAGAAGGAAAATCAGGGAGAGGGGCCAAATATCACAGATCATGCTAAGAAGGTACAATGAAAGAAGCCATTACTTTTCTAGAGAGAAAACATTTTGGTTGGGAAAAATTGAGTCCCAAAGATTGATAATGTATTAAATACCTATGTATTAGACAGCTAATACTTCCATAACAAATTGTAACAAATTCGTGTACCTTTAAACCTTTGAACAAAAGAAACATATTCTCAACAGTTCTAGAGGCTGGAAGTCCTATATCAAGATGTCAGTCAGTGTTTGCTATGAACTCTCTAGAGAAAGATCCTTGCTGGCCTCTCTCAGCTTCTGGTAGTTTCAGGCATAACTCCAATCTCTGCCTTCATCTTCACAGGGCCATCTTCGGTCTGTATCTGTGTCTCTTGTCTTCTTAGGACAATAGTCATATTGGATTTAGAGCCCACCCTACTCAAAAAAGACCTGATCTGAACTTAATTACATCTATACTCTATTGCCAAGTTAGACATTTATAGAGACCAGGGATGAGGACTTCAACATATCTTTGTGGGGAGGCACAATTCAACATATAACACCTACTATCAGCTAGGTGCTCAGTAAAACACTGGGTTCCTGAGTTAGGGACATAGCTCAGTGATAGAGTGCTTGCCTAGCATGTAACATGCCCTGGGTTCAATCCCTGTCCCTGGGAACAGCAGGTTCTTGCCCTTGTAGGGATTAAATGATAATGGTTTAATTAAAACATCAGACGAAGTCATGAATTTTTTTGCAGTTGAGTTCTATATATGGCCTTTTGTATATACAGTTGTCATTTCATCATTATGAATTTCATTAGTTATTCTGTATTTAAAAACAGAAAAGGCTGAGCGTGGTGGCGCACGCTTGTAATCCCAGCATTTAGGAGGCTGAGACCGGAGGATCCGGGTTCGAGGCCATCCTCAGATACCTAGTGAGGCACTCCGAATCTTACTGAGACCCGGTTTCAAAATAAAGAATAAAAAATAGGGCTGGGGGTATAGCTCAAAGGTAGAATACCCCTGAGTTCAATCCCCAGTACTGCAAAAAAAAAAAACAAACAAACAAACAGAAAAGATTATTATCTTATCTGAACAAGGAAGAAGACAAACTAGATTTAATTACCAGTTAAAGATGGGTACTAAAAAAAGAGCAAAACCTTCTAAAACAGACTAACATGAGTATTGCAGAATTGCTTTCTCTAGTGATTTGTTTAAATAGGTTAACTAACAAAATGAAATGATAAAAATCTTGCTCAGAGCTAAGTAGGGGTATTATATGACTTCCTGGCATAACGTGAATGTTCATTTTATATATAATAAAATTTTAAAATGTCTACAAATAATATTGCATAACAGAAATTTTTACATAAGATTGACCAATTTATCTGTAATAAGTACTTACATTTAGATGTAAGTAAAACCTTAAAATATGCTATCTTTAATATCTGCATTCTGTGTAGTCTTTAGGAAAATAATGGTACACAAAAATATTTTTTCAATTCTTTGCTTATTATATCTGAATTTTAGAAAGTTATTGTGTTCAAATTCCAAATTATGTGCTAGACCCTACAGAGAAAAGAAAATGTTTTCCATTGCCCCCAAAGAGCTTCTTATTACTGTAAGCCCTATATTTATATAAATAAGGCCCTAAAAGATTTCACTAAGATAAGAATTGAAGGATGGAATGCATATTTCAGGAAAATGAATGATGAAGTAATTCATCCAAACAATATATATTGAGAGGCTGGTGTGCACTGGAAGTGCAGAAATGAACACAGTGCTCCAAGTTCTTGCCCTTGAATTGCTTAAATTCTAGGTGGAGGGAAGGAGAAGTAGGGAGAAGGATTGTTAGATAGAATAAAGGCTACTCTATTGAATTTGAATTGCAGATGAATAAGGAAAAATTTATAGTGTTAAGTATATTCTATGCACTCTTTGGACACTTAAATAATTAAACCTCAATTAAAACTAGGCATTATAGCCAGGCGTGGTGGTGCACGCTTGTAATCCCAGCATTCCGGAGGCTGAGACCGGAGGATCCGGGTTCGTGGCCAGCCTCAGCTACCTAGTGAGGCACTCCGCAACTTAGTGAGACTGGGTTTCAAAATAAAGAATAAAAAATAGGGCTGGGGGTATAGCTCGAAGGTAGAATGCCCCTGAGTTCAATCCCCAGTACCGCAAAAAAAAAAAACAAAAAAAACTAGGCATTATAACACAATCTGCAATCTAGTACTTGAAAAGTGGAGACAGGAAGATCTCGAGTTCAAAACTAGCCCTGGCAACTTAATGAGACCCTGTCTCAAAATAAAAGATAAAAAGGCTGGGGATAAAGCTCAGAGGTTCCCTGGGTTCAAACCCCAGGACCACCCCCCACCCCAAACAACCAACCAAATAAAAAACAATTGCATTTTCAGTACAAATAAGACAAGTAATAATATTTTAAGTATGTCTGGTAGAATATTTAGGCCATACTTATGCTAAAGTTTTTCATTGTTCATCTGAAAATCAAATTTAACTGAGGCCCTTATTTTTATTTACTATATCTGACAATCTTAGTGGGGGAAGACAGAAAATAAAGGCACACACACACACACACAGTGTCATATGGTAATAAAGGCTGTGAATTAAAAATAAAGCAGAGTTAGGACAACTGTGAGTACTGTGAGAATAGGGTTGCCATTACATATGGAAGAAGGAAGACCTAGACAGGAAGGAAACATTTGAACAGGGGCCTGAAGGAAGCGAGGGTGTGATCCAAGCCACCAGGGCTTTCTTGGCTAAGGGGCCAGGACATGAAAATCCTTGAGGCAGGAAAAAGATGGACTTCTCGGGGAACAGAGAGGGTCCTGGGAGCTGGAACAGAAAGCACATGGGGAATGGCAATTCTTTGCTTGCCCATTCAGAATACATTATTTGCCAGAGTTAATTCTTTGGCGTTAATCAAAACCTGATCATTAGCTGCTTGTGTCTGCTCCCCTCCTGCTGCAGTCTCTCTGTCTTTCTGTCTCTCTGCCCCTGCTTCTCTGCACATACATCTATACATATTCATATATTGCTTACTTATAAACGGAACACAAAGTAATGTCTGCTGCAAGATAAAAAATGATAAGCAACTTAATTAGTCTGGGCCTTATTTACATTTGTGTAGTCAATTTTGATCACTTGCTTATTTAACTAAAATGTTCTGCTTTCATTCCAGTCATTAACTTCCATCTATAAATAATAATGTATTCACATTCCATAAGTACGTTAGGGCTCCACGCATTTTACAGCAGAGACCAAGACCCAGGGAGTATTTTTATTTAATGAACCTCTAATCAAATCCTGTGGATTTAGTAGCAATTGGTTAACCTTCGAAATAGCAGCACAGATCGGGACTCTCATGCCCAAATTTGTTAATCTCATGCTTTGTTTTGAAAATCGCCCTCTGCTTAACATTCTGTTATATTGATGCAGAGATCCTGCAGCCCTCATTTCCACACAGCTGAGGTCCATACGGCCCCAACATGTGGATTCAGCTCAGCCCTCGATTCACACAGTTCCAGCTCCAAGCACCACTTGTGCAGAGGTTGTGTTCAGCAGCTCCTCTGTCTTTTTGCTGCTATATCTGCCTGGTAACTTCCTACTACTGTGAGGCCTGTAGGAGCCTGGAGCTCTACCTGTCTCTTGTTATTAATTTTTCTTAGACCCTACTTGTTCTTTGGTTCCTGATCTGGTTTCTGAAATGATTTTGCCTGCTGATAAAATTTTCTGAATAAATTGAAAGAATAGTAATCATTCTTCATCCTTGATTTTTGCTTTCATAACCTGAAACATCCCATTATAAGACTGTCAGGCTCCTGTCAACTTCTTCTTAGACATGTCCAGCTGGTGACATGGTTCTTAACACCCATCAAGTTCTACTTGATAGACTGAACTTTCTCTAAGCTTCAGTAAATGGTTGTATTCTTGGGTCCACTCAAGCCCAATTCAGAGTAGGATTCCAGATCCTACTATCCCTGTCTGTCCTCATGGGGATTGGCAGATCCATGACACTTAGGACCGAGGTAAGCTCTGTCCCTGTTTCCAGTGATGAGAATGGTTGTATATAGTTCCATCTTGTTCTCCAAGCAGCAGGAATATAACCCAAATTACCATGTATTCTACTCTTCAGCTCCCAAACAAAAATATCATCAATAATATCCTACATCTCAAAGGTATCCAATTAAATGTACCATACACATACTGTTTTATATTCTAGACCCAAGCATTAGTTGAACAAGCTTTATATATACAGAAACTATGAACTTTCCTAACATATTTCTAACTTCTTCATTTTTACAAACTCAAAAGTGACAACCTGAGTTCCTCCCTCTCAGTTCATCTGATCTCTTACTTCCTGGCCATAATCATGAAGGCTTTTGAATTTCATAGTGAATTTCTCTTTTTGGTCTGTGAATGCACTCTGCACTTTTGTTACATCTTCTTCTGAGTTTTTTCCCCTATACTCACCAGAACTTCACATTTTTGTTCTAGTCAAAATAGGCTTTTCTGTCTGGCCCTGGCAGACATTAAGGTTTTTCTTCCCAGCATGTGTCTGGCTCCTACCCCTGATCCATAGTTGCCAAAGAACCCTTTCCTGATGAAGCTAAATAGAGCTGTGTTTGATGGGCCTCAAGCTAAAACATTAAATTACCATTTTTATTGTGAGGAAGTCATTCTCATGGTTTAACATTTATGTTCTACATTTAGCATTTCTACTGTCAGTTGTGTGACCTTAATCTCCAAGTCTTGGGTTCCTCATTTGCAGAATAAGGACACTGGCTATTTGATCTCCAAGGTCATCTAACCTCTGCAGTCTGCCATGGAACTGTTCTCACATTCTACAGCTGTGTTCCTCTTTCTAAAAATCTCAAGTCTGCAGTATCTTATAGAGAAAATGAAAATGATCCCAGTTGTGATTTTGCCATATCAGATTCTCTATCTTTATATCATTGTATATATTTTTAAGAAAACCATCTCTATGCAAATTAGAGATAATATATTTTAGATTATTAATTACAAATTATATCAACTTTGTAGGGAAGAAAAATTTATTTTTCTACCCAAAGTTAGATTCATGGCTGAAACATCCTATGACACAAGAAAGATTAGAAAGAGAAAGACAGCCAGGCATGGTGGCACATGCTTGTAATCCTAGTACTTGGGAGGCTGAGACCGGAGGATCAGGGTTTGCGGCCAGCCTCAGCTACTTAGTGAGGCCCTATGCAACTTAGTGAGATAAAAAATAGGACTGGTGGTATAGCTTGGAGGTAGAATGCCCCCGGGTTCAATCCCCAGTACCGCAAAAAGAGAAAGAAAGGCATACAAATTTATTTAATAAAGTCTCATATGACATGGGAACCTTCAGAGATGAAAAGCCAAAGACACCGGAAATGTGTATTTTTATAGATAGATGGAGAAAGGAATAGTTGTAAAGGAGTGTGATTTGCCAGAGAGGGTCTGATCCAGTAATAATAATTTAGTAAGGCCTATTTGTTCAGATTCTTCTCTGTATCTGTGCCTTCAACAAAAGGCTGCTACGTTTCCTCTAGAGAGCTCCTCTAGAATGAAAAATTATGAAGGAAAGGTGAGAGACCTTCTTGTTTCTGCCATTTTCTCAAATACCAAAGCGGCATATTTTGGGGTACCATGTCTTGAGTCCTGCCAACTTTAAGAATATAGAAAGGGACGAGGGGTATATCTCCGTGGCAGAGCACTTACCTAACATGCATGAAGCCCTGAGTTAGATTCCTAGCACCGAAAGTAATAAGAAGAAGGAGAGAGTATATCACTAAGATTTTCTAAAAAGAAGTACTATGGCATTTTAGATATTGTTGATTTTATACTTTATACTTACTCCTTACTATTTTACTTGGAGGTGAGCACATAGTTTCAGAGTTTTTAAAATTAAGACAATCAAATGAAATATAATTGTAATTCCTGTTCTTCTGTTTCTGCTTTTCATAATGGACACTATAAAGAAAAAACGTGCCGTGTGAGCCTCAGATTTCTATAAGCATCAATAGAACTATAAAGTTAAGATTATCCTCTTTCTTTTACTCCCTGGCCATTGACCAGTCCATTTTACCTCCTGAGCATCATTTGGAGTGCAGAGCAGGACTGAGAAGCAGTTTGTTGGCTGGAGAGTTAGACAGACTGGGAGCTAACTGTGCCTTCTTCCCACACATTCACTCCATTCCTGGATCTTTCTCTAGCCCTCAACTTCCCTCATCTCCAGTAGTAAGAATATCAAGATCTTCCTTAATAAAGAGTCATTATGAGAACTTTTAAAATAGACAATGTATGTAAAGTATTTAGTTCACTGCCTGACATGTAGTAGGAGCTTAATAAAAGAATTATTAAAAATGTCATGTTAATTACATAGCTCTAGAGGACTTGTAGCAGATGTGATAATTAAATGCCTGAATCTATTCTAATTATACTCATGCTTTTTTTTAACAAAAGCTTTTTTATATTTTCTATTATTTTTCTTATACTAACAAATTACCATTTAAAGGTAGATCCCCTGTCTTTTTTTTTTCTTTTTTGAGGTACAAAACAAAATATCTTGTAAGATTTCTTTTTTTTTTTTCAGAATCAATATACAGACATAGACACACACACACACACACACACACACACACACACACACACACACGGAATGAACCTGATTTCCCAGTTTGGATTTTCAAAAGGTCTTGTATATATTGTTTGTCCCTACATGCTAATGGATACTTAAGCCACATGACACAACTTATGGAAAGTCAGTTGTAGTCAATGGTAAGTGATAAATAAAGTCAGCTATATTAAGGGGTAGAATTTAAAGGGTATGTGAGTTAAAATAATACACCAGATCCACTTAAAATTTCTCTTCTGACAGGGGACTATCTTGGCTACAATCAGAATCCCCAGCACATTTAGCCCTTGTAACATAAGAAATAACCTACAAGAATTTGAAAATAAAGAATAAAGTTATTTAATTTGAAATCCCTGGGAGATTTGAAAGCAAATATAGAAACTATTTCTATAAGATATCAAACACTTAAGGAAAATATTCCAATCAATTTCCCCTCTCCTTATATTATGGATTAAAACAGTAGTAATTTTTGCTTTGATGGGTAACCCATATTAAAGTACAGAGTGATTTAAATGGCTTCTGTGATATCTGGAACATTAGATATATCAAAGGCTCCTGAATTCAAGCTCTAGAAGCCTTAAAGCTTTATGACTGACATGTATCTATTCATGGTATTATTTTTTAGAATATAAAAATAGGAAACTTAAGCTAAATTTAAGTTCTTGTTAATACAGATTATCATCTCACTTAAGTTACTAACTATATGCTCTTAATTATCTAAATATTTTATGGGTAGACAGAAAATGTTATTAATGTATCAGAGTGAGAATAGGAGTGACATTTTAAGATATTTGAATTGCTTTTTTCTTTATTACAGCAGTGTTCTCTATCAGCCACAGAAACTATGAAATATGCATATTATATCTTATTCTTTTGAAAGGTCACAATAATTTCAAAGAACTATTTTCAGTTGACATACACTGAAATGAAATACACTGAAGTGATAAAACAGATTTTGGATCCTAAGCTTGTAGTGGCTGCTATTAACATGGAACAGATCCATAAACATAAAAAATGGCCCATTCGTTCTTTCTGCTGACTCAAGGAGAATAACTTAAAAACAAAATCAGTACTTTCAGATGTCACCTAGTTGTTACAGATAAAGAGGACCTTAAATACAGAGGACTATATTTTTTATTCCTCATGTGAGTCACTGTAACCAAAAAAAAAAAATCCTTCAGAGATAAATCTGCTTATTCAGTGAGATCAAACACCTTGACCCTCAGTTTATATTTAATATTAAATCATAGGATCCTATAGGAAGAAAGCCCAAGGAATTAGTATATAGACATTTACCCCTTTATATAATATCAGTTTGTACAAAAAGGGAAGGATTATGTAAATAACATTTCTTTTTACATCATGCAAACATCTGTTTTATCTTGGGACATCTGAATATTTGATAACCACGAACCTCAATATGATTAACTGAGTATTTTGTTTTTTATCTAAATTATTTGGCAATAAGTCTAAACAGGTTTAATGATTATTAATTAGCCTTTGGGTCCAAGAAGACTTAGAGAAATTTCTGCTGTGGGATAGAGAAGAAGCTATTCACTACATTAAAACTATACTGCCTAAATCCAAATCTGAGTGATTCTGGGGAATGTACACTTAAATACATTTTCTTCAATTTGTAATACAAAACAAATCACAGGAATATAATAGGGTTGAATATTTAGGTTTTATAGGCTAAATATCACAAGCAAATGTTGATGAGAAAGATTCATCAATACCCATATAAATCAGCAGCAAGTACACCAGGCAATATTTAGACTCTATTATCTTAAAGGTAATAGGATCTTAACTAGTCTACTCAAACCACCTGCTTTGTTGCCACAGCTCTAGGGAGGCAGCTGCAAGGATACTGTTAGATGGATCAAGTTGGTCACTACCACTGTCGATACCTTGTCAACATAGTGTGAGATGACAAACAGCACAGAGAATTTGGGAATCTTGATAATGGAAATAATGTTGGAGAGTGCTTATAGTCAGGTTGTAGCTTTATCATAAAAGTAGATTAAAGGGAAAACTATTGTGATCAGACTGGGTGTTGTGGGAAGAGGGCAGCTTCCATACATCCCTGTAGTCCTTGCTGCTACTGTGTCAAAGCCAACAGCTGCTGAGGCTTCATGCCCTGCTGGGGTCTTGAAAGAAAGAGCCAATGAAGAATTGTGGTTTCAGGAGCCCAGGAAAAGTTAGGGAGCAGTTGGGGTGAGGCCTGGGTGGAGGGAGGGAAAATGGTGGATTGGATTCCAGCAAAAGTGTGGCCTGAGGGGCAGGTGAGCAAAAGCTGCCCACAAGAGTGGTCCTTACCACGTGAACCAGTCTCCTCGGACCCTGTGCAGCTTCCAGGTAAAACAAGGAGTTTTTAATCTAGAAGCAAAAATACAGAAACAATGAAAACATATATACATATATATATGTTTCAACACACATATATGTTAGCTTTATATATATGTTATTATAAAGATAAATATATGTAAGTATATATATGAAGATAAATATATATATTAAGATAAAAATATGTAAAAGAAACATTAAAAATAAGAGGATAAACCAAGACAAGGGAAATATATTACAAAACAACGCAGAAGAAAAGTGAGCAAAAGTAAACAGGAAGCATTTCATTGAGAAAGAAATCAGAATACCAATAAATATTTCAAAAGATGTTAAAGTTTGCTAACAACTTCTGAAATAGTAAATTAAGGTGATTGATCAAATTTAGTTAATCTCATAATACCATATGGTAATGAAGACATGGAAAAGTAAGACTTACATAAACTACTGAGTAAAATACAAATTAGTACCACCACAAAGGAAAGCACCTTTGAAATCTCTGGTAAATTTGTCTGCAAGCTATGACTAAGCAGTTTTCATACTCACGAATCCCCTGGTGAAGCTGCAGCACATTTCCATAGGGAGTTATGTACAAGGAGGCTTAGGTCATCCCTTTGTGCTAGAGAAACATAGCAACAACCTAATTATATTCTTCAGTAGGGAAATGGGTAGACTATGTTCACACAGGATAATGACTCAAAATTAAAACAAATTAACTACATTTACATATATTGGCCTGAATATATTATAATAGTAGCCACGATGATTTTTTAAAAAGCAAGATGCCAAAAAATGATTTAAAAATGTAAAAAATGAGCTGGGCGTGGTGGCGCACACTTGTAATCCCAGCATTTGGGAGGCTGAGACCAGAGAATCCGGGTTCACGGCCAGCTTCAGCTGCTTAGTGAGGCACTCCGCAACTTAGTGAGACCCGCTTTCAAAATAAAGAATAAAAAATAGGGCTGGGGGTGTAGCTTGAAGGTAGAACGCCCCAGAGTCCAATCCCCAGTACTGCAAAAAAAAAAAAAATGTAAAAAATGTTAAAATGAATTTATATAAAAACTTTAAACCTAAAAAATAACATATGTAGACATAGAGATATCCATATTTTATAAAATATAAAATTATGCATAAGTATATATACAACCTTCAGAGAGTAATTACATTTGAGAAAGAAAGAATGGGAAAGGGATTGGAAGGCTTTACCTGAGGGTAAAAATCTAATTTTTAGTGTGTCAGCATGTCAGCTTCTATTTATTCTTGGAAGTGGATATCCCTTTTACTGTTATTTTTGTATTAGATGAAATCAAACTTAGAGTGGGGGATTTCACAAATGGATATATTTCAGGACAAGACAGATCCACAGGTTGTAAGAGAATGAGGTGAGTTGAGGGTGTTCAATGTCATAGAGGGGCAGAAATATGGAGTGGCTAGTGGTCTACTTTGAGATTAGGTATGGAAAAATCCAGATGCCACAATTTGCCAGACCTGAATATTTGGTAGAGTTTTTCATCTCTTAAATATTTAAAGTTTTCCCCTATCAAATGGAGATAATAATGAAATCTACTTCCTAATATTGTTGTAAAGCAAAATGTACTAATAGAGCATACGTAAAACATTTGGCACTGTGCTCAGAATAAATGTTCCATAAATGTTGAAGAACGCATTGTCCATTCACTCATCCAGATATTATTAAAACGTCCAGGCTAAATGCATAATTATCATAAAGATATTATGAGGGCAAATGGAATGATATTGTAATTTAATAATGAGCACTAGTTGAACAGCCACTAGGCTCCAGGCACTTTACATAATTTACCTGTCATCTTCCAAATAACCACACAATGGTGATTGTATCAGCCCATGTAAGGAGACCCAGGCTCCAGGAGACTTGGGGTTTTGCCTCAATCTCCAAGCTGATGAAATTCCTGAAGTGGATATTAAAGCAACAACTGACTGCGGAACTCTGACTTAATATTCAAACTGGGTTCCTGCAGCCATGGTAGCTTAAGAATGTTGAAAAGCATAACTCTACACCATATTGGCTGTCTGAAGACTAGACAATGTTTCCTAATTTCACAGCAAGGCCTGCACACTTGGCTAATAAATACATTTGCTACCAGTATATTTCAATTTACAATCTAAGGTAAAATGCAAGTAAAATTTTTAAAACAAACAGTTTTGATTTCAAAACTGTTTTCCAATGTATATTATGGAATTTGCATAAGTAAATTAGCATGCAGGATGTTGTTACTGGTTTAATAAGAACAGTATAAGTACACACACACACACACACACACACACACACACACATACAACAATGAACCATGTGCTTGAAAATCTTAGGCCAGTCTCTTCTGGGTTTTAAGTCAACTGAGGAATCTATGTGTGGTAGAAATTCAGCTAACCATTCCTGGGTAGAAACCTCAAGAGATTATTAAAGTGTTAAAACTTTATCCAGTCAACTGGGTGTCCTTTTTTTGTTGCTTTGGTTTTGCTTTTTGGGGGGTTTGTTGTTACTGTTGTTGTTTTTGGTACTGAGGATTGAGCCCAAGAGCATTCTACCTCTGAGCTAGACCCCTAGCCCTTTTTATTTATTTATTTTTGAAACAGAGTCTTGCTAAATTGCTGAGGCCAGCTTCAAACTTGCAATCCTCCTGTCTCAGCCTCCCAAGTACTGGGATTACAGGCATGCACCACCATACCCAGTGGAGTGTCCTGTTTTGAGGTCTCAGACACAGTGAAGTCTCTAAGTCAGAGGAGTTTCTCCTAATTATGGATCTGCCAGGGACCAGGAGTAGGATCACAGCAGCTAGGACTCTGAGGGTCATCCCCCAAGGCTTCTGCTTCCCTATCCATACTAATGAAAGCACTCTACAAAAACAGGAGAGGAGTTTTCATATCTCTTTTTAGTCTTGCAGCTCTTTGTTCAGTTGAAATTTTAAGCAAAAGTCAAATATGTGAATTTGAGCCTGAAATAGGGACTTCAAGCACATTCCCAGGTCCTTGGAGACTTTGTGACGAGCACTTTGGAACCACTCAGAGAAATTGTTGAAAAATTAGTGAACAAGATGAACTCCAAGATTAAATTAATTAAGGAGAAAATTGTGGGGCCCAGCATATGATCATTCGGTTTAAGTCCCACATCTTCCACTTACTAGCTAATCCAACATTCACTAAATTACTTTACTCTAAAACCAGTTCCCTATAACTTGCCAGAAAGGGTTCTTGTGAATACTAAGGAAGTAATGTATGTGAAGCCTTTAGAAAAGTGACTAGAATATAAGAAATCAATAAAGCAACTTACACATCAATTATTGTTATAAAATCAATAAAATGCATGTAATGTATGGGAAAAAAACCCTGTCAGTCATCTGCCACAAGGGGTGTGTGTATTTTTAACCTCCATTATTTCTACTTGCCTACTAAGATATCTGCTCTGTGCCAGGCACTGGAAAAATTAAGTACTGTAAGATTAGATTAAAAGCTAATGAAGAATGAAGTCGCAAACCTCAGAGCACAGTGATGAGAAAGTTATTTTCTATAGATTAGAATGAATACTGAACTAATGATTTTTGTTTGAAACTTTCCTCCATCCCCAGCAATTTTAGTGTCTGCTTTTCTGGATATTGTCATGGTTGAATCATTCCTGGCTGCAGGCATGTGAAATGTTCATTAAAAGAAGCGTCCTAGTTGCTGCTACCTTGTAGAGATGATTCTGACAGCCTCGTTCTTTATGAGCTACTCCTGCGTTGGCTTACCATGACTTTGCACAAGGTGGCCACCGAGGCAGAACAATCACAGCCTGGGCTGTCAGATGTCATTGGTGTGATGGGCCTTCTATGTGCCTGGCTGAGCAGCTTCCAGTGACATCTGATGTGGGGTTTTCTCCCTAGGCGGGGCATGCCCTGCACAGCAAATCCAAGCTGAAAGACTAGTGCGTGTGGCTGGGTATTCTTGGTAGGCCTGCAGGCATTTCCTGTTCATCTATAAAGTGCTTTCTCTCTCCTTCAAATTAATCTTGTGTTCTTTCCAATCACTGTTGTAATATGCTTTTGACTTTATATTCCGACAAGCTTGAAATAGCTTGATAGGATTGAACTGAACTATTAAAAAAATATAGTTACAACCTTTGGAAACAAATGAGAAAGCAAAACTAAGTCTGCAAAGTTACCTTCACAGCTGTGTAAGTGCAGGGTTCAGGTCTGTGCTAGCTTTATGCTTCTAAGTTATGTCTTTGTTTTGAATAAGTTATGGATATTATGTTTGCCGAGCACTTCATCCATCTCCAAAATTTGTTACACTCCTGCTAGTTCTCTGACTTTCATTGCAAATGGAATTCCACGTCTGGTTTATGGGAGAACTGCTAAAACAACAGAAGGAGAGTTGTCATGAATCCCTTATGGAAATTCTTAGCTCATGGTGATTAATCTGAACAGGACATTTGTTTTAATTCCACCTAAAAAAATCAAATGAAACTTTCTCTTCCCGGGTATATGACTTAATGCCCATTTATGTTCAAATATTGCATTTTTTTTATGGTGTAGGTCACAATTTACATTGGAGGGTCATCCATTCACATAATAAGCATGTATTTGATATCACCTATGTGCCTGGCTCTTGGAATTAAAAGATGAATGGAACATTGTCTCTGTCTCCAGAGAGATCCTGGTCTGCCTAGGGAGAAAACCCCACATCAGATGTCACTGGGAGTTGTTTAGCCAGGCACATAGAAGGCACATTGCACCACTGACATCTGACAGCCCAAGTGGTGATTGTTCTGCCTCTGTGGCCACCTTGTACAAAGTCATGGTGAGCCAATGTAGGAGTGGCTCATAAGTGAGCAATGAGTAAGGAACACCAAGCCCAGTGTCAGTAGCATGTACTGGGCATAGGGGTAAGAGAAGGGAATGTGGTTAACTGAGCCTGGAGCTTTCTGGAGAAAGTAGTATCTAAACTAGATTTAAAATGGTTAAAATAATGATGATCACTGATAGGAATCAGTTTAGTCTTTTATTAACTAAAAGGATCCAAGTTCAAAGAATTGAAATAGGACCTTTAAACAGTTTGTGTGGGGTTTTATATTTACACTCCTGTCTTCATTCACTGATTCTCTCCTCTCATTTATAAAAAATCCTCAAAGAAGGTAAACTGATATTCCTTTTTAAAAATTTTTTTTGGTGTATTGTAATCATGTATCATAATGAAGTTCAGAGTAGTAGAGACATACATGCACACAACACTTAGTGAGCTTCTCCCTGGCTCCCAGCCCACTCACTCCCTCCTCTTCCCTGTACACAATATTGAGATTGGTGCTGATAATTTTGGATAGTGCATAGTATCTGATATTCTTTTTCTTTTTCAAGTTAGAGAACTGGCTCTCAGAGTTCACACTCAGAAACTATTAGTTGAATGTGATGAAGCAACAAATATTTATTAAGGGGCTACTGCCTCTCTCTGTCTCAATTCTTTATCTGTAAAATTATCATAAAATCATACCTTTCTCTTAGAATTATTCTGAGGAACAAATGAAATGGCATTTTATTAATATATAATAATCTTGGTTCAAAATCTGTGCTATGCAAGCCAGTAATCATTACTAGTGGCAGTTATCATGCCAGATGCTGTTTTAAGCACTGACAGCAAAGCGAAGGCTTACTTTCATGGAGTTTGTAGCACAACTGGAGTGAAGTAACCCAAGGGGGAAGTAAAAGTAAATCAAATTGAAAGACTTTCTGGAGAAGGGAAAAACACAGATTGTATGGGGATTTACAAGCCATGGTGAGAATTTAGAATTTTAAGCAAAACAGGAAATGTTTTTAGGTTTTAAATGAATTATTTACTATGAATAGATTGAAGGAGGGCAGGGATCAGAGAGAACATAGATTATTCAGATATTAGTGGCTTTGCACGAGAGAGAGAGAGAGAGAGAGAGAGAGAGAGAGAGAGAGAGAGAGAGAGACTGTGTGTGTGTATGCGTGTGTGTGTGTGTGTGTGTGTGTGGTGGGGTGTATGTGTGTGTGTAAAAAGTCAGATAAGTGGACAAAATGTGGATATATCTTGAAGATTTATCTGGTAGAATTTATTTAATGGATTAGATATTCTGTATTCAAGAAAGAATAGTTCCAAAATCTTGGCCTAAGGAAACAGATTGAAGCTGCCATGTCTTAAAACGGGGAAAGATTTATAGGGAGGAAAATTGGCTATAGAAATAAAAATTTCCATTTAGATATGCTAATAATAAATCAATGTATATGATATAGTGTCTCAAGAGACCAAGGAAATGACTTGGGATGGTAAATATGGATCAAAATAAAAGAAAAAATAGGAAGAAAGGTTTTAGTATGCTTGAAAATCCAAGGTGAGAGAGGAGACCTCCTTTATCTTTTATAAAAGAGAATTTTTTTTGTATATAAATCAGAAGGGTTATATGGAATAGTAAAAAGAAATACAAATGAAAATAAATGGTCAGGGTTTAAAGATTGAGATGAATAGTTAGAACTCATTTATAACTTGATGACCAACAGTTAAAATTTTAAAACAAGTTGATTTGAGCTAAGAAGCTTTAGCATTTATCACATTATATGGTATCAAATTGTTTCTGTGTTCTGCTCTTTCACTAAACTATGAATTCTTCTGTTTTTTATCTTTGCACTAGTTTGACTAGCTTGCTAGCAGGGTGCCTAGCACATGATCAGCACATTAATTGTTTATGGAAATAAACTGAAAAAATAATATCTTTTGCCCAAACAGGGACCCTAATTGAGAAGATAGGTTCCCTAGATCGAACCACTCATGCATACAGAGGACGCAGGGTTGCTATGACAAAGAGCCACTTCTCATACTCAGAAAACAATTCTCAGTATCCTGCCACTACCTCATTTTGCCCCATACCAGAGTTGAGAGCAACATTTCAGTGTTTCTCTTTCTCTTACATTCAATTTGCAAAACTCTAAGTCACACTGAACTTGCTCTATTTGAAGAAAATACAGAAATACCATTTCTCCTCTCCTGTGTAGATTCATTTATCTGTATCCTAATTCACTCAAAACTCAGGAAAAACACCTCTGTATTGAAACATGTGTATGCCATTGATTGCTCCCCATGCGATTATTGCAGCAACAACTTTGTAAGGACATTAGGGTGAAAATAATCTCTGTAGTTCATCTTGAGTGGGCTAGCACCCTAGTGAGATGGACCAATAACCTAAAATGCATCTCTACTTTTTTCTGAGATTCATCTTTTCAATAAGACTTTATTCACCATATCTCCCGCTTGCTTTTAGTGAGTGGTATGTCTTGAAGACAAAATAAATTCTGTCTTTTCCACTTGAAAACACAATTTCTTCTTATTGTAGCAAAACTATATTACTAAAAAAAGTTTTTAAAGAGATGAGAATAGAAATCATTTGAAGTTGGTACAACCTATCCAGATTTTGATAGCAATAAATCCCAGTAAAGATATAATAAAGCAATTTCTTCTCCAGTACTACTTACTTATATCATTCCAAAATATCTACATCCATTTTGTTTTTTTCCAAGGCCACCAGAGATCTCTAAGCACTACTGGGGATCATGAAAATCATAATTTGCTAGGTGACAAGAAGTTAGCCAAGCAGAAGAAGCCATCCATCCTGCTTGCAGGGATCTCCCAGTGTCTTGAGAGATAGGCCATATCAGCAAACTTTGCTATGTATCTTTCAAACTTAAACAGCTGTAGTCCAAAAGAGAAAGCTCTCAATATTTCCTGGGGCAGCCAAAGAATATTTCACTAAAAGGTGACAGTCAATCCTTAAGAGTGAGAATGAGTTTGCCAACCAAAGGAGGCATTTTAATTGAAAAAAGCAGTATGTTAAAGTGGACAGAGGAGCACAATGCTGGCACTCATTTGGAGGAAAGACATTCGGTGTGACTGGAAGGAAGATCAGCGAAAGCACAGGAGCTAGATGCTGGCTGGGTAGCTGCTAAAGGATTCTCAGCAGAGGCATATCATCTTCACATAGGGAGGATCAAAGATGAACTAACTTAGGTACCAAGATCAGATAAAAGTTTAT
This sequence comes from Graphiurus murinus, assembly GCA_004027655.1. Lineage (NCBI taxonomy): Eukaryota > Metazoa > Chordata > Mammalia > Rodentia > Gliridae > Graphiurus > Graphiurus murinus. The sequence goes on along the minus strand of PVLC010000228.1, from coordinate 121,664 downwards.
TCTCATATTTACAAAAAGGTTGGACAACACAGAATCAGGGGGATTGAGAAACTAGAAAGATCAAGGTTTTTAGGAGTCAGAGTCCATATCAGTTAATGACAAAGTGTGGAAGGGCAGGATAATGGGGAGAAGAAGCAAAGGATCCTTCCTAGGTGCCATTACCAAAATAGAGAATGAATGAGACTTTGGCTGGGGTTGGATCCAAGCAGGGAAGATCTGAGTCTCGAAGTGTTGCATTTAAGGAATCGGTGATTTAACTGAGTTATACACTTGGGAATCTTTACACGGGGAGGAAGGTGGGAGCCACAGGTGAAGATGAGGCTATTTAAGGTACAACAGGTAGAGTAAGAAGTAACATGGGATAAAGCAAAACAACCTATGAGATCATTTTAAAAACACAAGTATATTCCTTTACTTCTGTAGTCAATGTTCAAGAGAACCTGATAGGTCTGGTCCCTCTAAACTAGCCTAAGGGGATCCCAGGCATATATCTCTTGATTTGAAAAATTAAAATAGTATATTCTCATTCTCTCATGATACAGGAGACCACCAGAATAATGCACAAGCTAGAGGTCATTGATATTACCTACCCAAGAGATTTTAAACCTCTAAAGACTTAGTAGTTTTAGAGGAACTATAGAAGCAAATTTATCTCTCTTCTTATGACTACCCATAGGGACATATCACTATCAAATACTGTGTAATCTTTTAAAGTCCCTCTGGAAAATCAACACACTCATAAAGTAAAGCTAAAATCTTGTCAAACAAGGCCTTATCCAGCTCTATTCATAGAGGAAAGTAACCCTTCTAATCTCTGAAAAAGGACCTGTTTGCCTTTGTCTCCAAGGAATACCGACTATAAATTTATATTTACAATGATAGAAAATTTCAACTTTCAAGGATCCTGCTCAGAAATGGAAAAGCAGGGCTCCCAAAGTGACATTGTTGTTTCCTGGTTGGAGAAAACCTTACTTTCTTCAACTCTTTCAAGATGACTTCCTTCTGTTAGCATGTGATCACACATGTGATTCACATATGCACATGTTTACCTGAAATCCAATAGACAGTCCATGACCTTTTTAAAATTTGTCTTCTTCCTAATTTTGTTCTATTTTTATTACATTTAGACTCTCTGGGCATGTTTCTTCTTAGCTACCATTTATTGACTTCTATATTGTGCCAAACCATAGTTCAAGTTTCACATTCTTTACTTCATTTCAGCTTCCAGTACTTATATAAATGAGACATTTGTTAATATCAGTTTTATACATGGATCTCCATCTTCAAAATTCTCAACAATTGCCCGAATTCACACATCTACAGAGAGACAGAGCCGTTGTCTGAAACTAAGTCTTTCAGGCATGGATGCCCCCACTTCTTTCATTATACTGTCATCTCCAATGAGCTGGGTGGGAGATAGTTCCTAATTATTCTAAATTACCTTGAATCTGCTAATTCCAGAATTCAACACTTTTCGTGTGCTAGTAATAAAACTAAAACTAAAAACTCCATAGTATTTCCAATAAGGGCATAATGAACTTAAACACCCAGCAATAGAGACTCCATGAATGTTGGCTGGATTTAAACTAGTCTGTGTCAAACAATATTATTTATGTTTCTCAATCTCAAAGTGTGTTCTAGGTTTTCAAATGGTGAGATGTGGCTGCAATTAAATATTTTTCAACAATTCTCAAAAAATATTGTACAACCTGTGTGATGTATCACTAAGTGGAAATGTTTGAGAATCTGACTAGTGGTGACTCATGGCTAATGTGTCCATCCTTGCGTTCTGGGCCAACTGCTATCTTGAACACACTGTGCTCTGCAGTGGTGCAGCACCTGTCAAAACGTTTTGTGAACTGATAAGCAGCTCCTGATACAAATCTGATTTAAGCAAAACATGATGACCACATTATTGCCTCTCCACATGTTATTTTAGAACCTGTGACCAGCACACTAAACAGATCGGCTGAAGAGAAACATCAATGTGTCCAATGTATGAGTCCTGATTGTTGATTTTTTGTTGTTGTTTTTCTTCAAAGCTTTACTGTGGTCACTCAAGGACAATTGAGGAAATAATTTCAAAAGATAAACTCATGGTAATTTGCTACATCACAAACACACAAAAAAGAAAAATAAAAAGAATAAATGCATGGATTTTCTGAGTGCTGTCCTCTCTGGCTCTGTCCAATCTTGGCCATGACAAATTTATATAAATTTTACCCAATAAAGGCAACACAGCCAGGTAGTGAGTGTTGCCACTTGGCTTACAGTCCATTATGTTATTGATCCTGAGAAAAATTTTAATTCCTCTATGATGTCATATAATCCTTCCTATTAATGAAAAATATATTAATTCCAAAAAATCAATTTTCCCCATAAAAGAGAAGCTTTAGCACAATAATGTTCTTTTTGCCAAACCATTATTTATTTATTGTAACTGAGAATTCCAAAACAATGCAATTTGGAATGAACATATGTCTGGTTAGTGTTATCCTTTAGAGGGGAATAAAAATTAATAATTTACCACCATATAGTTATAAGGTCTCTAGTTTGATAGAAATGTACTCTTTTGAGATAGAATAGTGAAGAATTATTCAAAAATCAGAAATACTGGCAGAATCATAACTTCTTGGATGGCTTATATAGTCCTTTTTTAAACACAAAGTAGGAGTTTTGACCCTTTTGTGGGTTGTCATTCCTAATGATACAAGAAAAAAAGGTGTTAATAAATATCTTTAAAAGAATGAGAATTTTTTGTAATTCCATTCCTGTATTAACAACAAGCATTGGCACACTGTGAAATAAAATATCACTTATGTCCTGTGTAATTTTTATGTAATGACATAGGCACTAATTCTTGATTATAACAGTGGCTTGCTTACTAGATTCATTTGAAAATATATTGAGACCACATTTTTCAAAGCCCAGCACTATGACTCTGGGGTCTTAGTCCACATCCTCCAAATCAGAATCTCAGGGGATACATTTCAATTCAACATTCCAGTTATCCCTATGCATGCTAAATTAGAATCAGAGTAGTAAGTTATCATAGAAATTTCCCAAGTTTTGTCAAAATTTTACACACATGATTGAATAATTTTATATGATCTTCTGGCCTTAAGGCAATAAAATAATGTAGTATCCATGTAACATATACTAAAACTTAAAAACATGTCTTATGTTAAAAACAGAAATGAATTTGGAGTGCTAATTTGGTGCCAAATACTGTTTTAATTAGTAGTGTTTTAATATTAAGATATTGATACTCACACCAAATGTATGATTATGCTTATCCATGTGTGAAAATTAGAGAAAAAGGCACAAAGGGGTAGAATAAATTGACCAAGGTGATACAGCTAGCAAGTGATTTGATGCAATTTAGCTCTCAAAGCCTTATCCTAAACACAGGGTCATTACTATGTCTTAAATGTTTCTCATTGAAAACTGGTCTGCTTAGAAACTGGTACAGATAGGAAAATATTCCTAACACATTGTAGGTGAAAAGAAAGAGAAAGACAAAAGATCTTAGAAAGCAATACAGACAAATTTTTGCAAATATTTGTGAAAATATCATAGAAAAGAAAGACTCAAAAGCTATAAACCAAAATATTTAACTCTCCAGTAATGAGGTTGCCAGAATTAACTGTGTTTACTCTATTTTCCAAATTTTCAATAGTAAGAGAATGAATGATCATGAATCATTCTTGTAATCATAAAACAAAAATTGACTCAGTTCACAAAATTATTGTAATAGTTATTGTTGGTCTATATGACTAATGAATTGGTTTAGATTTTTAATTATACTGCTTTAGGATTTAGCTACCTTTAGACCTATACAAATATATTTCCATATAATATCTGTGTCCTTTTTATTTGGAGAGTGAGTTAATCCTTACATAAAAATCCTATATTATTACATTTAATATACTTAATTTTTCATAGAAAAATGATGTATCAGCATGGCTTTGAACATAGCAGTTGTTTACAGAATATTTTTTTTATATTGGGGCTATGAAAATAAGGAGCAATTTATTCCAAAATACACCAAATAGAAAAAAAGGATTGCAGACATTGTAGAGGTCGAATTAACAGGACTTTGTGATTAAGTGAATGAGAACAAGCTTCAAAGAGAATAACTCAAATGCAGATGGGAGGGGAGGGAACCAGTCAGAGTCAGAAGAACAAGACTCAGCTGTAAGACATGTCCAGTTGAGATTCAAGCATATATCCAGCAGGCAGTGGAAAATGAAAAACTAAAATAAGAAGGAAAGTACTGATTGGAAATGGGCTGCAGAAAAGCCAACTCAAGTTACAGCTTAAGTCCTGGTTGTCAGAGAGATTGCTAAAAAAGAGAAGAGAGAAAGAAGAGCACAGTGCTAAGGGCATAGTCCTGAGATCTATATATATATTTCACTAACAAGACCAGAAGAAAGAGTCTGTGAATGTGATAGGGAAGGGAGTGATCCATATGGTCTCAGGAAAGCAAGAACAACACAGAACAGATTCCACATGTCAATTCCTAGATGTAAATGATGCCCGGATAATTAATTTAACAATGTATGTCATAAATAAGGGTTACAGGATGCCAGATAAATAATTTAAAATTGTTGATAACTTTTCTCTTATAATGTGAATGATATAAAAATTCTTGAACTCTTTTTCTTGCATATTTCTAATTAATTGAGGAAGTCCTTTTTTTTTAATGTCCCATTTCTGAAGCTTAGAATAGCTTCCCAAGGAAGTTGTGAAATATTCAGACCCAGAATAGCTAGCTAAAAAAATAGATCCCATCAACAATATGAAAAAAAAAAAAAAAGCTTTTCTTTGACAAAATAGCTAAAGGTGATAAAATTATTTTCTGTGTAAATGATACTACTGTCCAGTGGCAACATAAGTAATGTATATTAAATGAGGTGATATTACAAAGTCTTATTTTATTCTACTATACTTGATCAAAATTAACTCAATGATAGAATTTGATAAAATTTAGCTCAAAAAGAATAAAGTATAAACCAGGATGAAATTATATTCTTTATTGAAGAATTCTAGGGCCAGAAAATACGCGAATTAATCATTTTAAAATTCAAATAATAATGTTATTTTATTTTTAGTATAATATAAAAAAGTATAATATAGAAAAAGTGTTGTTGTTCCTGATTACAAAATTTTATCAACTATTAACACAAAGAAATACTAAAGTAATAAAAAAATGCCCTAGCAAATTAATTCCAATAATAAAGGAAAACTATGAACACAAAATAAGTTTGTTCCAAGAATTTTAAAATGTTGATTAAATAAGTGAATTTGATAAAATTTAATATTCACATTAAACATGTTTTATTACAATAAAAACACAGAATACTTATTTCTCTGTTATTCTCAAATAAATATTATTCTTTCCAGAGCACATGTATCTATGCAGAATAGCTCAGAGAGTTATCTGAAGACCTATCAGATATTCTTAAAGATTTTAGCTTTAGATATACTATAAACACCTGGAAAACAGTAATGTAATTTAACTTTGTATCACTGATGACTACTTACAGAATGGAAGTAATCTATTACTTATTAAGAAAAATACTAAAACATATCCATAAACAATCCTAACTAATTTGTGGAAACTCTGGGAAACTATAAAGCTTTATTTTTTAAATGAATAAATTATATTTAGGTGGGCTTCTAGACAGATACAAATATTGTAAAAATAGGAATCATAAATTTACAGATGCGATATGATCTTAAGCAATATATAATTGGAATGCTTATGAAAACTTAACAGCACAATTCTAAAGTCCGTCTAGAATAATAAAAGTAAAAGGATAGCTACAATTAAATTGTATTATTTTTTTAATATAAGAAAAATATATTTTTTTAAAGAGCAAAAATATACCAAGCTGATGATAACACTAATCTCTTGGAGAGGATTAAAAAGGTTTGATCTTCCTAAATTTTCTTAGTGGGATGATTTTTACTTTTTCCTGACTGGACTTTGGACTTTTCAACTTTTAAAAAATTTTATTCAGGCATTTAAAAATGAAAATCTGGAAAAATATTTACAACCAATATAATAAATATTTAACATTGCTAATATATAAAAATATTTTATACCCATAGTAGTACTAAATTTTTGACAAGATAAATAAATAATTGAAAGTTTAGTATCACTAATAACAAAATGAATTTAATATAAAGGAGAGAGAAAATGAATTTAAAATAAGGAAGAGAGACCATTTAATCTCAGCAATTTTGTGGTTTAAAATGTTAATACAATACTTAAGATTGATAAGAGCCAGTGAGAGAGGCCCTCTCATGCCCTTTTGATAAGAATGTAAAATGAAAAATGGTAATCTATGTAAGTCATTTTTATTTTCTAGTTCATGTATTTAAAGACTTTTAAAAAGTTTACAATATTGTTACTTTGATAATCAGAAAAGCAAAAGTATTTAAAATAAAAAAGTTGCATTAGCAAGTTAGGGTTTTTAACATGATATTCCTTAAAAATACTGCTTTTCTTAATTTTCTTATGAGTATCACACTTTGTTATGATTTAATACTTTTCCCTAGTAAGTAATTTCATAATGTTTAGTAGATGAAACTAAAATACAGTTTCTTCTCATATGTATGCTAGGTGGTAGGAATAGTAATAACTATAATAATATTAGAATTGTTAAATATTGAGTATTACCATATGTTAGGTACTATGTTAAGCTCTTCAGAGGCATTAGCATATTTAATGATCAAACTCTATATGGTAGATACTACTGCTTTCACCATTTTACAGAAAAAGAAAATAAAACACCTATGGTCAGAGAAATTAAATAAATGTCCAAGACATCACTGGAATTCAGAGGTAGGACAGTAAGATCTTATGCCTGGTTAGATCATTTGTTTGCCTTCTGCCCCGAGATGTTATGTAACACTTGAGCTAAAGTTTTCTCAACTTAGCTGTAAAATGAAAATAACAACACTTGGCAGTGTTGTAAAATCCAAATGATGCCATACAGGTATAAGTACTCTGAATAGCAAGCTTTGTAAATGTAAGGCATTATCATAGAAAACTGGAAGTGCATTTAAGTATTTAGATAAAGGCTCTTCTCTATAAATTATCTTTCTTTTTTTATACTTTTATTAGCGCATTGCAGTTATACAACATAGTGAGGGCCAATGCGATACAAATATACATGCATACAGCTCTTGGTGTACTTGCCTCCACACCCCACCTTGTTCCTCTTCTCCCTCCCTGTACTTGCTAGAAAAACAGGGAGTAATACTTTTTCTTAATTTCCCCACTTATTTTTCCCTACTTCTTTAAAAATTCTGCAATATTTATTGGGTCCAATATTAACACTTGATCCCCTGTTGTTTCTAGTTAGTATCTTATTAGGGATTGAAGTGTTGTGGCCTATTGGAAATAAATCACGACCACAAAGACTATCTTCCTCTATAGGACGTTAGATGCAACAAATGATAATAATGTAACTAGAGAAACTTTTCAGCTATACATAACTACTCCCAAAGAATCCCAGGTAAAATATGAGAAAAACAAAATTTCCACAAATAATTAAAAAGTATAGTAAGCACTTTATGAATAAGTTTTTTTTTAAGCACCTTAGATATATTTTGGTTGAATTATATTCCATTGGTAACACTTCCTTTCACCCTCATTTGGGTTGGGTAAGATGTTTCTCCTGTTGACTTCCACTCCATCTCACAAGAGAACTACTCCAGAGAAATGAATAAAAACTTAAAACTCTTTTGTTGTTGTTGTTGTTGTTGTTGTTGTTTATGAAAATAAGTTGAAGGAAGATCCCGCTAAACATATAGAGTCCTATACAAGAAATAGCTGGAGATGTAGGTTAGGAAGAAAGAGAAAGGAAATGAAAAAGAAAAAGAGAAAAGAGAGAGGAAAAAAGAAAGAAAAGAGCTTACCTCCAGTATTTTCTCTTGAGTTTTCACTGTGATAAATGGCAGGAAGGAATAAAAAATAATTTGAGGGGGGAAAAAGGCCATTTCTTTCTCAGTTCCATATCAATTGATGAATAGGAACTTCAGAAATCCATTTTCCCCTAAAATAAAGATCCCATTGGGTTTAAGTCTTACAATTTGAAGAGTAGTTGAAGAATCTGATCTATTTAAATCATGAGAAAAAAGGAAATCTAGTAAACATTTTATTGCAAATTCATAAATAGCATACTTAATCTTTCATTCTAGAGTTCTTTTTTATAATAGAGCTTTATATCTTAGCTATATTGTTGGCTAATGAAAATGATTTCTACATTTATTAACCTTAGTGCTTCATCTGACACTCCAGTTTAACCAACACCTTTTAACATTTTTTATCTGTTAATTGAGGCAAATTTTTAATTAAACACATGTTGGCTTGAAAGCAAAGCATAAACAGAATGGCATAGAAAAATGTGCTTCAATATTGGTTCTTGGGAAGGTCATAATAAAGGCTAACATTTGTTGAACTGGTACAAATGCCACATGGGGTACTCTGTTATGTATTACCTCTTTTACTGTTCATAATATTTATAATTGAAGTACTGTTATAATAAGTAAATGGTCCACCCAAGAACATGTGAATGTAAAGTAATGAAGTTGGACTCTGCACACATTGATCTCATTGGACAAGCAATGTTCCTCACCTCTCATCTGTCCTGTGTATAACTTTTTACTTATTGATTTTTAAAAAATATTCACTATATAAAGTAGAGCAATGCAAAAGAACTTTCCAAATCTAAATCACACTCACTTAAAACGTAAAAAAAAAAAAAAAAAACACTAGCTGCACCACAGAGGAAATCTTTCTGTGTCCTCACGATCTTGAGTATATTCCTAACAAAGCTGGGGGGCAGGAGGCAGTGGAACAAAGAAGGAAAATTCTTAGATGAATGTATCAAAATCAGAGGGCTTTTTTCTCCTATGCTCACCCCTTCTCCTCATACTACAACATTCCACCATTCTTTCTCATTCCTTACAAACCTTTACAAATACTGTTTTTCCAAAACACCCTTTCTCTCTGTCCTCTACTTAGTGATAAGTATATCCTGTACATCTTGCTCATGTGTTCCTTCCCCAAGGAAGAAGTCTAGGCCCTGTGCTTCATTTTTCAATCAGTGCCCATCCTCTTCCTATTCATAAGCACCTGCTCTTCCATCACAGCATTCAGTACACTCACACATTGTATTATAATTCTCTGTTCATAAGTTGGTCTCTTCTAGGCTATCAGAACTTTCCAAGCAGGGATAATGAGTTTTTCACTCATCTTAATACAGTAATACATTGTAATAATTATAATAAATTATAATGAGTTGTAAAAAACAGATGACTCTCCTAATGGCTGCCCACAAAAGCAGTACTCACAAAGTATTTGCTGAGTGAACAAATGTCTTTCAAAGTATCTTACAGTTTGCAGAGCATGTGGTCTCCAGTTACCTCATTTAATTTTCATGGTAAACTCCTATGACAAGTGTAATGCTCTCATCTTTAAATAATAAGAAACTTAAGACACAGAAGAGTTAAGAAACCTATCCCAGACCATAAATCCTACAACAAAAAGAACTGAGATTCAAACTCATGTCTTTGAACTCCGTGTGCAGTATTGTTTCCCTCACAACTCAAAGGAAGAATTGGTCCCCAGAAAAGTACAGATTTACCACATTTCATGCTCTAAAAAATCTTACTACACAGAGTGGCTGCATTACACAGAAATGTTTTAACTTTGCATTTCAAGTTAACTATTTATTGCAGAGCAGAGTGGTAGTAAATAATAGATATAGTCTTTGGCCTTGAGAGAGTTTAAAGCCCAGAAGCAAGGACACGAAAGAAAAACAAAAGTAACTGTAACTCAAGGCAAGAAAGACATGCTGTAAGAGAGTCAATATTTCATTTAAGTCTTTATTAAATAACTAATTCTGTGTGCCAAGCTTATTGCCATATGCTAGATTTTTTAAAGTGGGTATTGTAAGCACCCCCCAAAAAAGAGATGTGATCCAGTGACTGGTTAAGAATAGATTTATGGATTGGGTGTGGTAGCATACACTTGTAATCCCAGTACTTGGGAGGCTGAGACAGAAGATCACAGGTTTGAGGCCAGTCTCAGCAACTTAGTGAGACTTTCAGCAACTGAGTGAAACTGTTCAAAATAAAAAAATAAAAGGAAAAGGAGGAGAAGAAGGCAGAAGAGACTCACAGAAGTGGTAGGACCTGAGAAGCTTGAAGAGCTTATTAGCTTTTTAAAGACAAGGATAAGGGTAGTCATTCTGGGAAGATAATAAGACATTTAACAACAGCTACAAAGCAAAAATGTGTAGAGAACATTTTGGAGAGAGTCAGTTTAATTAGAGTGATAACAGGAAAGAAAATAGGTGAATAAGAGTGAAATGTTAAAACCCCAAATGCCAGTCTGGGAATTCATTTATCAGTTGACAAGCAATGGGGAGCCATTCAGGATTTCAAGCAGGAGAATGACATTATTAAAGCTGAGATTTGTAAAGTTGACCTACCAGGGAATAGATGTAGGATACCTTGAGAAACTAGAAGTAGGGATTCTAGTCAGGTTTTCTAAAATAAGGATGATAAAACAGTGTCATTTAATTACACCATTACATTACAGAAAATACTTAGGTGATCTAAAATAAGTACATTTTTAGTTTGTTCCCCCAAAATAGATGAAACAATTTTAAGAGATTCCCCGCTGATGAGTTTTCATACTAAACAAAAGGCCTATTAGGATGAGAGATTGCAATTCAGTACAGTTAAATTAGATTTGTTATTTCTTGGAACTACAGTCCCTTTGGTAGATGTAGAGAACTTCTATTGCAGATTTTAAAGAAAGAAGAACTTGAAGCACACAGCAATTTTTCATAGTTATTACAGGTGACATCTAAACTGGCAGAGTGAAGACAAAGGAAAGACAGATAAATTAAACAAATAAACGAGTTTCTTTGGACTCGCCCACAAGCACCCACAGAAGTATATAAAGAGATAATGAACTTGTCCAGTGTAGCTACTGCTGAATGAGCAAGCTCAGATATCAGTTCTAAAACATGTTTCTTAAGAAAGTCACTTTTGCTTGCTATTTTCAAAAGGATTCATTTTAAGAGTATTTGTGTTTCCCATACAAGTTAATCAAAATATTTTATGTATAATATGTCAATTTGAATGGTGTCAATACTAAGTATATTCTGCTAATTATAAGAACTGTTATCCCCGAATACATTAATAGATCAAATTTAATAATTGATGTTTTCATCAAATAGGAAGGTTCTTGCCTTAGTGCTGACTTGACTGTGCCACTTATGGATACTGAATAGATAAATTTTCAATGATAATTCATGCTAAAGAGAGATGGCTTTACAACTATATTGTATTGGTTGGGAAAAAAACAACTCTCTGGATAATAAATTCCATGAAGCAAAGTATGAAAGAAAAATTCTATTATCAATTGCATTTTGGAAATGTATATATCTCTTTTCTTTGGCAATATATTGGACATTAACATATTAAAGTCTAATATGTCTTGCCCAAAAATGAAATTTATTTGACTTTATCCAGCCAAGTGCTTTTCAAACTTCTTGGCCCACATAATCCAGTTATTTTTCTTTAATATCTATTCATATTCCATTCTGACTTTAAGAAATATTGCCAGAGAACAAGGAAGGCAGACTTACATACCAGGGAAATGTAAAGTCTTAATAAAAGTTCTGTTCACCTCTAACCTCACTTTTCAAAAAACTGCTAGAGAGGCCCGCTCTGAGTTACCCACTGTGCGCTCAAATTTAATATAGGTGTTTATGGGATTTCCATATTCCTATTCAGTTCTGCCTCAAAAATAGACCATTATCTTTGATTATTCTGTCTCCCCATCTCTCCTGGCTCCATCCATTCATTTGATCAATGCTTTCTGTCTTCTGATCTGATGGAGACAAAAAGCATCCTTCATGGTCTTCACTTTCCATAAAAGGCAACGTAGCAGAAGGAAAAAGACGAGGGAGAAGCCTCATGTATCTTTGATCAGAAAAATGCTTTGCACTGTGGGGATTGACCAGTGGGTGAGGGTAGTTCTGTGAATAAACTAAAATCTGAACTGTGAGTAGGTGAGAGGTAGGAAAGGGATTCTAACAAGGCTTTGAGTGGAAGAACACAAATTTAAGGAAAAAGTAAAAATACAGTATTTCCCTCCAACCATGCAGTATAAGGTGCAAGCTAAGTCATCTCCTTCCTGTTGGCTTTCCTTTTCAGGAAATCATAGAAACACTATCCACACTTCAGTACCTGTAGATAATCTAAAGGTGGGGGAAAGTGGCACCTTGCCTCTTAGAAGGTTGACCTTTGTTTCTTGATCAGGTAGCTGCAGGTACTGGGAGGTGAGGAGCTGGTGCTTAACTCTCCTCCCACTCAGTCTCTATGATTTAAGGCTAGATTTATAAAGGACAGCACAGCTTAGTCACAACTCCTCCCACAGGACTTTCCCTCTGGGTTTTACCCAATCCTGAAGAAGCTCTTTCTTGCAGTATTGAACTTGGGTTCATAATGGCTACCATGACTTAAGGTCAGATAAACATCTTTGTTGAGACAGAATATAGGTCTTTGAAATATGTTCACAAAATAGGGGGCTGTGTTAGGATGCTGCTGGCCAGGTCTATGTGGACCTCTCACCCAAACATTAATTGTAAGAGAAGGTCCCAACAGGTTATAAGATCAATATGTGTGCCATGTATAAGCAAAATTAAGGAGTTTCTACAATTGAAAATGTTAGGATCACTCCTAGGAACTCAAAAATACCAAATGGGCAACATTATCTTAAAATGTTGAAAAATGAAAAACTGGAATATGTTTTTCTATACAATGAGTCCATGTATTTAAAAGGGAACAGTTACCAGAGGGTGGGAATCATTTCTCATCCTGACCAGACCTCTCTCACTCTGTTCTCTTTAAAGTTGAAAATGGTACAATTATTCTGTTATGCCTCATAAAATAGTAAATTATCTCCAATTACTATAAATTCATAGTAGCAGTAAAATGCTTGTGTAGAACAATATACTCCCCATGGTCATCTTGAAATTTATTACAATACCATAAAATTATAACTCTGAAAAGAGTTTCAAAAACATGTCTAGCCCATTTTCTTTGCCTCTGAGCAAGACTGAATTGCAAATGATTTCAGAAAAATAACTAAAAAGAAGATTCAGCAATTAGTCCTGTTAGCTACAGGGTTCAGTTACACTTAAATAGTGACAAATATTTTTCCCACATGATAGGTACATTTCTTAAATGTTTCCTTATGTTCATATTCAGCTAACTTCACAACAACTCACAGTGTATCAAGTTGATGACCTCTGAGCAACAAATGGATAAATAAATCTGTCATCGACTTTACCCCATGATTTTATGAAAAACCCATTCATTGCTTTGCTTTGTTAGTTGCATTTTCATCTAAAAGTGCTGCCTGGATATCCCAGTTGACATTTTCACTGCTATAATCCCAAACAATTGGCCACTCAACTTAGAGGAAGGAAGATTTATTTGCTTACAGTTTTTTTGAGATTCCAGAGTTTAGTCCATGTCAGGCCTGATCTGTGGAGTTCAGGGCATTGCAGCAAGAAGCAGGGAAAGGAGAAGACAGCAAGCTTAGCTCTCACATCATAGAGGCCAGTAGCAAGAGAAAGGCAGTAATCAAGGGGATTCAAATACAAAAACACAGTCCCTAAGGCCACACCCCCAGGGACTCACCTTTTCCAGCCACACCCTACTTGCCTAGGTTTCCACAAGATAAATCCATCACAATGGATTTATCCACTGATGAGACTACAACCTTCATGACTTAATTATATCAACTCTGAGCATTAATACGTGAGCCCCTCAGTGGACACTCTATATCTGACCATAATATCAAACAAATTTCTGAACACCTTAGATGAACTATAAAAAGCTATTTTAAAAGCAATAGGAGAATCTGGCCTCTGCACATCAACATTTTACAATTCCCACAGAAACCATAAAGTAAGCATAGATTCCTCTACTAATGTTATTGAATATTAGTAATTTTTAAAATTGTAATGACAAATGGTTTTTTCAAGAATCTAAAAGATGCCAAATATCCTCCATGAAGTTTGCACACCATCCACTGCTCTCTTACTGTAAAAGAGAGGCTCCATTCCAAAGCATGCCCAGTCTTGTTACTTTTGTGTTTCTAGAACAATTCTGAGACATTATTCTATCAACCAAATACATATTGAGTTTCCCTAAAAATGACTCTCTTCTCTATATTCTGAAAGTTGCAAGGAACAAAGGAGCTAAAGTGTAATGAAGTGAAAAGTATAGTTTACAGCCTTCAAAACTAGACCTCTGATACTTGGATCTGTCACTAACAAGCTAGATAAACTTGACAAGTGTATTTATCTTCTCTAGATTTCAGGCCCCTTGTCATAACAATGGAAATAATCAGACCTTCCTCATAGGTCAGGGTAAGGACTAAGGGAGATAAAGAGTAATAGACAGCCACACAAATGGGCCCTCAGTCCATGCTTACGAGTACTGGTGCTGAAGTTCTTGTTGCTCACAGTAATTCTTTGTCTACTGGGCCTGCCCAAGAATAGAGGCCCAAAGAGGCCAACCAAGTTAGTATTAGTGTTCCCTAAGAGACATAATTAGGATTCACAAGCTTGGATGTGTACGATGTTCAAAAAGACAACTCTTTATGGGTTGCTGAGGTACTCACTTGTGATTCAGATAAACTAATAAAAAAGAAGAAAGGAAAAAAAAAATTTGATTGTATCCCACTGTGTAGTTTGGAAACTCACAGCTTACTTACTGTGTTAATATAATATGTCCAACATTTCTAAACCAGGCTTCAATCCCAGGATTTCTGAGCCCAAGGCCAATGTTTTAATAGCATTTATTCCCATATTTTCCCCCTACCAGTCAATTACTCATTGTCTGTTTTGAATTTTTGTAGCATGCTCTGCTCATTTCATTATATAAGAGTCATTTTCTGTATTCTATCTCTTTCTATTAAAATGTGAACTGAGGAAGTCAAGGATAATTTTTTGTTCATCTTTGCTATCATGAGGCCTACATCTGCCTGCATTCTGAGTTCTACCTCCGAAGGGCTGGAAGTTCCCCTGCTACTCTCCCATGAGAAGGGCAGCCTGCCTGCGCTGAGTTCTATCTGGGTTCCTCTAAAATTCACAAGCAGTCCCACAAACAATTTAAGTGTCCATGTAAGGGTTGGTGGGGGATAAAGATTGAAGAAGAAGCCAGGGTATAAATTTTAAAGCTTCTGTCTGGACTCAAGGTAAATTTTAGCTTAAGAGTTGCTTCTTGAAAGTCCTATTATTGGAGAGATTAATCTCCCAACAATATAAAGGACAAATTAATGAGAGATGGAGGCCCCAATAAAATCACTCACAGACTAATTAAATTCCCTCTTCACTCAGTTTTACTCCAATTATAATATAAAAGATCTGTTTACATTTTTGATGCCTTGATATGTACTGAGAAATACAATATCCTTGAGTGGGTTTTCCCTTTGCATTTCTCTGCTTTAATATAATGCAGTCATTATCTGTGTGGGCCCACAGTGCTCCGTGTTAAATTCACCAACTGCTGTTCTGCACATTCCCTCAGCCAATTTATTTCAATTTCAGAAGGAGCAAGCAACTCCACATCGGATGGCTGCTGACTGCAGTTCCACACCATCACTCCTGGAGAGTAAACTCACATCAAGCAAAAAGCTTCCACATGTGAGCATGAAGCGCTCAATCCCCTGTCAGCAGCATCCTCAGCAGCAGCAGCAGCGAGGGGCTAGGGGCCCAGCAGCCCCCTGCTTCTGCACGTGGGCTGAGAAGCAAGCGACAGCTCTTCCCTCTGTAGCATAGGACTCACTCTAAACCTGTACAATATAAAACTTCAGGGAAGAGAAATGGGCTTCACGGAGATTTTCAGGACAGTCAGTCACAGCACACATAAGAGCTAGCTATGTCGTGGGACAGCACAGTGTCTCTTGTGGGTCCTTGGCCTCTGTGGTGAAAAGAATTTCAACACTCGCCAGATAAGGACAAAGGCAGTAGTTTTATTTTAAGGAAAGGCACAGGTACACAGGGGAAAGGGCACAGGTCATCTCAGGAGTCTAGGGAATCACAGCTGGGAAAGTGCGCATGGCAGGGAGTGATGGCAGGGGGTGGGTGGGGGGCAATGGCTAGAAAAAAAAGGGAGCCACGATGGCTGGACAAAAAGAGAGCAAGTGGGTGGTCTCTCTTCATGTTTATATCACACCTGGATAGGGGCTGGCTTTTGGGGTTCAGGGTGGAGAAATCAGGAACCTGGTGCAATATGGGATATTGGTCCCCTGCCCTTGGGATTTTTTTAAAAAGTGGAAAAAACTCCAGGTAGAACTATTAGGAGTGGAGACAGGAAGTCTGGGATGTAGGGTCATTTTTACAATAGGTGTGAGTGGCTTCCTTTTGAGAAGCAAATGAGGCTCTGAAAAATCACCTTAGAGATTTCCAAAATGGAGTCAGCCCATTGTAAATAGGCCTTGCTTTTTAGAATGAGCAAGCTCTGTTGAAACAAAGCTATTTTCCTTTCCTTCCCAATTGTCTCCTTTCTGCCTAAGCTTTATTTCTTCTACTCTACCTCATCAGCTATACTTAATGACATTGTTGGTGATGGTCAGTGTTTACTTTGGGATGAAATTATAGAAGTCTTAGAGGAATTGCTTCAAATTCATGATTTTCAGTGTTAGGGGGTTTGAGCCTAAAATGTTCAGAAGTGTTCCATAAATGGTTACCATGGACTTAAAAATAACTACCATACAAATTTGTGCTGAGGTAGACACAGCAATTAGAAAATCTCTGGCACAGGGCTGGTAGAGGCACCCTTCATCAGCTGACCTCCCTGTTCATGTCTCTGATTTTCTCTCTGTACTGATTACATTCAATAGTTTGATCTTTGTAGACATGATCTAGCCTGTTATTTGACAAGACCCTTTATTCCTGAATTACATTACACTTATTCCATCACCTTGTACTTATGAATAGCATATTGGAATGAGTCATTTAACAAATGTGTTTATGAATTATTATGTTTTTTCATACTTCAGCTAAGACTATGATGTCAATATAGAGAACAAAATTTATAGGAATTTGGGTCAGGTGTCATGGCACATGCCTATAATCCCAGTACTTGGGAGGCTGAGATAAGAGGATCGAAGGTTGGAGGCTAGCCTCAGCAAATTAGCCAGACCCTCAGCAAAAAACAGAAATAAATAAATAGATAGATAAATAAATAAATGCTGTACATGATCATAAGTATTTTCTACTACATTATTAAGAAAAGCTGTTCATGTAATTTGAAAAGTCAAGCCATTTCATTTAAGTCTATATACAATTTTCATATATTAGTATTGGTATAAAACTTAATGGTATACTGTCTTTCTGGCCTTGTTTCAAATAATAATAGCCAAGTTTACTACAACTATCATGTAAAAAAGTAAAGAGCACCAGTATAAAAATTAGAAAAGAAGAAAAATAAACATTTAGTAAAAAACAATGTTGAGCCAGACATTGTATATGTGTTATTTCCTCTGAGTTCCACACCACAAAAGTGTAGTTATTATCCAAGTTTCAGAGGTAGTAAGTAATTTACCAAATGTACCCTGCTGGCTCTTCAGAGGCTGTAAGCCTTAGGCCTCTGTCCTGAGCACTTTATTTTTCTATGGCGCATATTTAATTTGGGTGATATCACCTCTTTCCTTGATTTTAGTTGCTACTTATATACTCTGATTACTCCTAAATCCATTTTTTCCACTGTTACCTTTCTCCCAAAACTCAGACCCATATATCCAACTGCCTACTAAGCATCTTTCTTTCCTGTTCCTAGACATTCTGAAATGGCGGTGTCTTTTAGGGTTCTTGTCCAGTGGATCTTGACTAATTAAGTCCAAGGACTAGTGAAGGATATAGAAATATAAAGTTTTATTTTAAATTAGGGAAAGATAGAAGACAAATGAGCTCCCCCTCCAAAAAAAAAA
The DNA here is from genome assembly GCA_004027655.1 of Graphiurus murinus. Classification (NCBI taxonomy): domain Eukaryota; kingdom Metazoa; phylum Chordata; class Mammalia; order Rodentia; family Gliridae; genus Graphiurus; species Graphiurus murinus. The sequence continues at coordinate 103,624 of PVLC010000228.1, read as the reverse complement.
GGAGGGGGGTTAATCCTGGAAAGAGAGTGATCTCAAAGCCCTTGAGAAGTGGGATTTTAAACCTTTCTGAAATTTTCTATTTTGTTTTGTTTTTGTCTTTTATGATTGGTTAGAATTGCTATGGGAAAAAAATGACTTTTGCCCAATTTTGATCCTTAATTTGAATGATTTTCTGTGGGCTAGTCAGGGCCCTGATTCCCTGGCACCTTCAGTCTCTCACCTTCCTTCTTACTTCCCCCAACCTCACAGAAAGAGAGATGCAGATGGCCACTAATTCTTCTTGTTCCCAGATCCTCTGCCCTGCCTCAATTCCATCCTCAAATATCCAGTCTTGAATTCCCTATGCTCTCTACTCTGTCTCCTGAATTATTCAATGGTTACTGGTTCTTTCCAGCCAAGGGAAGAGAGGACTGGTCTTTTTTTTTTTTTTTTTTTTTCTCCATTCCCCTAATAGCATCCTACAATTTGACTTCTTCAGTATTGTCCAAGTGCAACTAAAGAATCTATGCCATCTCCTCCATCCTCTCCTTAGCTGTCTACTGTCACCTCTCACTTGGATGCCTAATTGGATATCCTGATGTTGGTCTTAACCCCTTCAATTCTGTCCTCTGTACTACTGTTGGAGAAGTCTATATAAATCATGCAAATATGCCATTCTTTTTTAAAAACCTTCAATGACTCTCCATTTTTTAAGGAAAGAGACTGAGCTCCTTAACAAGTCCCTCTTTGATCTGTTCCATGTTTTCTTCTACAAAACTTCATCCTTCTTCAATCCTTAACCCCCACTTTATTCTCCAGAAACACCAACTCCTTATATTTTTCTTACACAACATCATTTTTCATTAGTCATACTATTCCTTTAACCCAAAAGGTCTTTCTTATCTATACTCTTCTTTTGCTAGCTAATTCTTCTTCACCCTTTAAGATTCAGTAAATATCACTCACCAGAAATCCTTCTCTGGCTCAATCTTACAAAAATCTGTAGGAGGTTTTATATGTGAAAAGTTGTTAACTAACTCTCTGAAGAGTTGACATCATTGGTATCAGAGCTTGTTGAGCAGAAACGTATGCTTGCAAATGAACTTGAAAAACCCAGGAATTGCAGAAACAAAAAGAAACACTTCAAATCATTTTAGAAGATTCCTTTACTTCCTAAATTAATTCATAAGTTTTTTTTCCCTAAGCTGAATTACTTAAATAGCTTTATTCTCCCCTTGAGTAAGGACGGAAGCTAATTAAGCATCCCCCAAGGCACAGATGGGAAAAAATATCATCTCCCTTCTTCTTTTTTTAATCCCAAATATAGCCAGATGTAGTAAAAGTCCCAGCTGCCTCTTAAAGACTTGCTGTGGAGCAGCAGTATCCAAGAGACCAGGCCAGCCAATCAAGCTGAACATTTGCATACAAAGGCCTCCCCAGAAGCAATGAATTCAGATCCCTAACTCCCTATCCATTCTACTGCCTATGGGAAATATCTCCACTCAAAGAAATGGGCCTGTGCTTAAGAGAAGAAAAACATTTACCCAACTCAGAATGTCCTTATGTGGTGATGCAAACCCAGTCAATTCAGGAGAGTAGAGCAACTAATTTATATGTAGTTGTAAAAATATGAACTGCAAAATTTGAGAGGAAGAGTACTTGATCAGTAAAACTGCACTTGCATGACACATGCTTATGCACAGTCTTCTAAGATATTCTTTTGTTTTCTTTCCCCACACCTATCAATCGTGTAAAATAGAAGCATGGTAAAAGTAATCTATATGAAAAAAAAAAATATATATATATATATATTCACCAAAAAGTTACATGATGGCTTTGTGGTTAAATTCCAAGAGAATTTCCTTAAATGTTTTATTCATATAACTGGTAAGTGGTATAGACATCATCTGACCCAAATTTCACTTTTGTGGCGAAAATCCAAAGCATGTGGCTGCTCAGTGTCTCTCAAATGGCATGGCCAATATCAGCCTCAAAACTCAAGTCCCTAATTTTGGAGGAAAGTTCCTCTTTTTCACAAGCAATAATAATTTAGGAAAATGAGCCCATATTCAATGTAATGTTTCAAACACAGAAATCACCTATGTTGCCTCAAATAGGTTTTAATAGAATTGTACGGCCTCAGTCCAGAATATCATATTGACCCCCGGCACACTCCAGGGTTGAGATCTGTTTCTTTTCCTTGTAATTATTCCTGTTCTGTCTTCTTCTTTCCTTCTGGCAACCCCATTTCCCAGTCATGGACATCCCATTACTTACATCCTCACCTCTAATCACCCTATGCAATCACCAGGATGCAGGGATTGAGTTAAGCTACTAAGAATCTTTCCAGGGTCAGGAGATTTGGGTTTTAAGTCTGATATTGCCTGTGCCATCTTGATAGCCACTGAGCTACTACCTCCATTGGATGGTCAGTTTAGCTCCCAAGATTCTTCAAGTCACCTCTTTCCCCAGCATTTCTGGACTTGGCCCGTGAATGTTTTTGATCTACAAAAGCAAATAGCCTTATATGCTAATTTGAGAATGGAGGCTTTCATTGTCTGTTGGGTTTTACTAACATCCATTTTCTAATAAAAGGTTCATAAATCTCCCAGGGGCATCAAATACATCTAGAAAAAAAAAAATTAAAACTGCTATTCTACATCGCTAGCCTCTTACTGAGTCCAAAACAGGGCCTTTGTAATGAAATATACAATTTTACATTTTCATGCTATCCCCACATAGAGCTTGCTAACCACAGTCATCTTTTACCCCCACCAGTCACTCCCAAGATGTCCCATACCTATGCCTGCCTATCTGTAAGCCCTAGTGTTGGTAGGCCAGCCAGTGACCAGCAACAAGCAGTAAGTCTGCTCAATTGGTATAATGAGCCATTGGAGGTGTTACTGAAAAGAAAATAAGATATCCTTTCCAAAATAATTTCTAAAGCCCAAATAGTACAGTTAATGCCCCAAGGAAGGTCTCATATAGAGAAGTTATATTTGCTTACATATCAAGAATCTGTCAACATAAGAAAAATGTACAACATAATGTAATTTAAGTCAACTTGCATTTATTGAGTTCCTAATACATTATAGCCATATAATAAGATGCCCTTCTCTCTTGGCAAAAGGGAACTCAGAAAGCTGAGTTTAACTACCTGTGCTAATGGAAACATTCCCCTCTTGTCATTGCTTTTAGCACTTTTTGAAGTGGATGTTTTCTATCAATCATGCTTTCTGACAAGATTTATATGATCCTCCAAATTATAGATCTATTACACATGTCTTCAGTACAATCTCTTTTCCTCAAAATCATCAGCACTCATAATTAGTCATAAAAAACTGTAAGAAAGTATTAAATTCCTTTTAAAAAAGGTCAATAGATTCATATTCCAAATAAGTGTGTGAACATTTAACTAGTTATTAAAAGATTCCTATAAATTGAGCTATTACTGAACTTGAATATGTCTCTAAATGTTATTACTAAAGCAAATTTGCCTGGTCATATATAAGTTCTATTCTTTTTGTTGCCTATAAATTGAGTCTGGTAAGTTTCAGAGAAATTTTTGAAGTATGGTGATATTTAAGGTGATATTGTCTGTCCATCAAGTCCCTAGTAAATCATAAAATCTCAAATTTTTTGAGAAAGATGTTTTTTACCTTCCATGTATTGCCTAAGTCTCCAAATTATTATTTTATTAATCCAACTTGCTCTATTGTTCCTAATAAATGGTGCCACCTCCTAAGTAAAGTGATTAGATTATCAACATCCATCATTTTTAAAAAATAGTTTCACTGAAAATGAAGGCGTGTGATAAGAGGAAATCGTGACTTTATGAGAAAGTACTTTGCCCTTTCTTATGGAGACAAGTTCTGTAACCACCCACAGAAACATGTGTGCTGAATTCAGTTTATGATGGAAAAAATGGAATATCTTTTTAAAATTGCAAACTAGTTTGCCATTTAATTTACAAATGTCTAGTAGGCTTAAACTCCAAGTGAGGGAAAAGTTAGTGGACTCTTAGGCAAACTACCTTAGGTTTCCATCTATCTAAAATGGGTCTTACACTGGCAGCCTTAACACTGCATTTCTCATCTGTGGGTCCAGTCCTTCCCTACCCTTTGTTTCTAAAGCACTCTATCTATGAGCACCGTTCATGCATTTGTGTATGTTTAGAGAGTAATGGTTGTAGAAAGAAAAGGAAGATGGTAAGTGACTCCTTTACAAATTAATAGAATTGATTTTTAGATTCTTTAACTATCTCTTCAGAAACCATGGAAAGGAATCCTAGAAGAAACACAGGTAACTATGTTAAAAATGACTATACCTAATATTCACTTCACTTGGTCCTATAGGTATTGACATCATCTCCATCCTCTGGAAAGGGAAACTGAGGCTCATAGGAATTGAGTAATTTAGGCCCATTCTCTTAACCACAGTACTATATTATTGTATTAAAAGCATTTTGTTCACTTAAAATTTTGAAACACATTTACTGCATAAAACCAGTACTTTTGTGCATATAATCTTACTATATTTCTCCCCTCTGGCTAAAATAAAATTGAACCATTTTACATTTACTTAATTGCCAGCAGGTGTCTAAAAGTTTAGTTTTCCATTTTTGGTATTAGAATGCAATGAGCTCATATTAGTGATTCCTGATACATCTGAAACAAGTGAACAGAAATTCTTCTAAAAGTCATTTCCTATTTGATTAGACATTTCGTTCTTCTTCTCCTCTTCCCCTTCCTCCTCCTCCTCCTCTTCCTCCTGCTCCTTCTCTTTTTTACTTCTCTCTCTCTCTCTCTCTCTCTCTCTCTTTCTCTCCTTCTTTCCTTTCTCATCAATTAAATGTCTAATTAATTGATGGTTTGAAAAGTTAAAAATTGTAGTAGTTTAAGTATAAGCAAAGGACTTAGTTTATTTCAAATGAAGCCAAGGACAAGGAGGAAGAATGGTAAGACTGGAGGTTAGGCCAGGAATAAAAGGAAGGAGAGTAGAGATAGTTGAGAGATGAGGAAAAATGAAAACATGTTATATATTCTCTCTCTCCATTCTCTGACCCTCTGTGGTTTTTATAGGGACTGTCACATTATCAAATGAATCTTGGGTCTTTTCCTTTCTGGAAGACATACCCATCCTTTCTTTGCCTTGCATTTTAGCTGGGAGATTACTTTATCACAGACACTTAAATCACTGAATCCTCAAGAAAAATAGATGGATACCATTAAAAACTGTGCAAGTGGAAAACAACAGATGGATTTTTTTTTCCATTTTTCTTCTTTCTAGTTCAGAACTGTATTCCTCTCCAGCAAGCATTGTACTGCAAAAAAAATATTTAAAGCTCTCTTTTTATTCACATGAAATTAAAAGTATGAAAAAAATTCTTCAACTTCTCTAATATCAAAAAGGACCTTGTTAACAGGTATTCAGTTCACATTCCTGAATCAGGCCAGTCACTCTTCCTAGAACAGGTGCCCCAGGTTCTTTTCTCTCTCTGCACAAAGTCTTCCTAATCAAAGAGGCCTGGCCTTACTTCCCCTGAACAGTAAGTTCTCTCCTCCTTATCCAGATTGTTCTTTGTTTTCTTAAAGAGGACTTGTCACCATTGTAACATCTGTTCCTTTAGTGTCATTCTCCATTAAACCAAGGACGTTCTTTGGTTCACTACTGTACTGTATGGAGGAGGAATTCAATAATTAGTGTTTCATTGTTTTTCAGGGACTATTAAATGGGTGACTACTATCAAAGGCTCTTATCTAGAAGAGCAAAGCTCTCATTAGACACCAAAGCCTGACGAACATTAATATAAGCACATTTAAAATAAATAGCGTATTCCTTTATTATGCAATATATTACATAATATATGTGTAATACATTATTAAAGTACATTAATAATATGCTAGAATTTTAAATAGCTCCAGTGAAAGAGCCACTTTAGAGGATTTATATATGTACCATCAAATGATCTCACTTACAATATCGAATACCTCAAAATGTTGGTAGAAACTATTTCCGATTTGCAATAAGAGAGAGCCCAGATGTCCTGGGCCCGGCCACTGAGTGAGCAAATATAAAGGGTGCTAGAGAGAGAAACATGGAAGCAGTTACTCTGCTACCATACTGTGAGCTTAAGGTTGATGTTAGGGTAAGGCCTACCACTTACATGAATTCTGTGTTTATTTGTTAACCTTGTGATGTTTAAATAAAAATGATAAAATAGGGCTGGGGCTGTAGCTCAGAGGTAGAATTTCCCTATGTAATCCCCAGTACCACACAAAAAAAGAGAGAGAGTAATGATAACCAAGCTTGAAGGATCGATGTGAAGGTATTAGTAAACACTGAGCAAAGTTGTCATGAGAAGTCACAAGGACTTAGTGAAATAATAGACATGAAAATAATCATCCTATAGTAGTTCAGCATGTCTCCCCCACTCCTTCACTTTGGGAGAACCCAGTGCCTGGGGTTTTCATTTGCTGACAAAATCCTTCCTTTTAATGTCTGTTTCTGTTTCCAGGTATTTTTAACCTGTCACATAGACAAAAAGTTGATAAGAGACCTAGAAAACAGTGCTTACCCTGTCTTTATTAGGAGCAACAGAAGGAACCGTCCTTATGGAATAATGTTGAATTATATTTAAGGGAATGACTAATGTTTAATATTAAACTCAGCTATTTAAAAAATTAAATGAAAATTCTAGTCAGAGAGATACTAGATTGTTGAATTAATAGATAAACAAAGTAGAAGCACCAATGCAAAATGAATGGATAGGTAGCTAGAAAGACATTCTTGGGTGGCTGGATGGATGGGTGGACAGTCATACAGATAAGTAGATGTGTGAGCAACTGTATGAACAGAGATATAATAATAGATGCATGGATGGAAAGATTGGATGGATAAATGGAAGGATGAATGGATGAATAGATGGATGGATGGATGGATGGGCAGATTTTATAGTATGAATAAGATATAAAAACAATCATGATTTCAAATTGAGGATAAGTAAGGAGGATCTTACCCCCCCATTCTCTTTAAATTACATCTGAGTACACTTATCTTTCAAGCCTATGCTCTTCAGAGTACAACATGGTACACTCAAGTTGTGAGAAAAACTTAGTACATTTTCCTAGAAATTCTATGTTCCTCAAATATTTAGAGGTAACATTTTATGTAACCATGGATAATTTTCTAAGCTTTGTAGAACCACCAGTATACTCCAGCAGGGTTGATATTGTAACATTTGCTGTTTCATCATATTTTAGCATTTTAATTCCACTAAGTATGAATATCAACAAGAGTATAAAATGGTTGAGAATCTCTGGGTTAAGTTTTGCAGTTTAGCTGGGCATGGTAGCACATGCTATATTACTTGGAAAGCTGAGACAGGAGGAACACAGGTTTGAGAAAAGCCTCAGCAACATAGTGTGACCCTATTTCAAAAAATAAAATAAAAAGGGCTGGGGGTGAAGCAATGTAGTGAGACTCTCAGCACCTAGTGAGAACCTATATATTTCAAGACAAAAATTTAAAAGGGCTGAGAGTATAGCTTAGAGATAGAATGTCCCTGGGTTCAATCCCCAGTACCACAAAAAATAAATAAATAAATAAATTTCAGTTTAGATAAGAAGACTTACTGGCCATGAACTTAAATATAGAGGTGCAAAATTTCAATTAAGTCACAATGCTTTGGATAAAATGTAAACTTATACCAAAGCTGATTCAATATGGATATATTATAAATATTTACAGAAATATATTATTTTGTAAATAGGTAAAGACTTCTATAAATGGCCATATGAAGATAATTATACTTTTACAAGCAAAACTCAGAATTTTTAGATTAAAGGTTTGCAGATCTTATCAGAAACACTTATAAAAAGCAAGTGGACCTCCTTTTTGTCTTTATACATAAAAGCATAGAAAATTGATAAGATTCAGTAGGAATTTCAGGGTACACAGTCACACACAAAAGAAGAATTTTTATGTTCACCTAGAAAGGATTTTATTTCAGAAATTAAATCTTGTTTTTACAGTGAGTTATAACTAAGTGACTATATGCATACTAGCATGAGACACATATAAGAGTTTGAGAGGATGCTAACACAAATTTAAAGACAATAATTGGTCAATACCAGGATTGGTTGGGGGAGCTTTGCTCTGTGTTATAGTTTAGATCTAGAATATCCTCCAAAATCTCATGTGTTAAATGTTCTCTTCCCAATCAACAAGGTTCAGCAGTGGGGCTTTTAGGCAATGATTGAATCTTGAGGATTCTGACATCATCAGTGGATAAATCCATTGGTAACTGAATGAACTACTGGGATATGGATCCCAATTGAAGGAAGTAGGTCATTTTGGATGTGATCTGAATGGTTTTCTCTTGTCCTAAGCCCCGTGTGTGTGTGTGTGTGTGTGTGTGTGTCTTTCTCTCTCTCTCTTTCTTTCCTTCCCAGCTTTCATGAGCTGAGCAGCTTTCCTCTGCCATGCTCTTCAATTATAATGCTTTGCCTCACCTCAGGTCCAAAGAAATGGAGCCAGTTGACCTTTGACTGAATGCTCTGAAGTCATGAGCCTACCTAAATATTTCCTCCTCTAGGCTGATCTTGTCAGATATTTTTGTCATAATGACAAAAAGCAAACATAAACTGGAACGCACAATTACTCTAGAAACAAGTTTTTATGTAAATATCATTTGCTGTTCTATGCATTATGTTGTCTACCATCTCTAAACTCACTGAGCCTCCATGTTGCTTAGAGACAGGAGAGTTTTCCATTGGTAACTTATTGTACATCTTGAGTGCATAGGACTGGTTATGTTGGTTGCAGATTATCTTTTCAAAAATATTTATATGTCAACCAGCTCTGGAAACTAGAGATCCATAGCAGCAAACAAACATTATATATATATTCATTTGCTTGCATCCCATCACAAAAGATGCAGGTTTTCGAAGCTTAGAATTTCTCAGTTACAAGAGAAACCCACTATGTACACACCATCTGCCTGGTTCATGCCATATTAACCCCCACAGGATGTGGAGTGTCAAGGGGAGCTTGCACAAATAAAAAGCTCATGCTGTTGATTGTATGTCATGAGTAATAAAGTCCTTGGTCTTTGACCCAAGAGTCTCATGCTTCTGCTAATATCCATGAATTTAGAGCAAACTAGCTGGCTTACATGTAGAGCAAAATCTCAGGCCCTTCATAGTTCTTTACAAATATTCACAGGGCAAGGTCAAAACAAATAATCGTTGTAGCAATGATATTAATTCAATTGAGTCCTAGAAAGGGCATTGAACAGGGGTCCAGAGATGCCTCATAGTGCAAGTGAGCTTTCTTGAGTGGCTCTGAATGAATTATTTTCTTTCTTTCAGGCTCTCAATTTCCTCATCTATTAACTGACCAGAGGACGGAGGTGGCCTTTCATTCTTTCTAACACTAAATTATTTGGAATTATAATTCTTTCACTGTGCCCTATAATTCTACCCCTCATTTCTTTCCTTAAAATTATATATGTATGCTTGCACATGACAACTTAAAAATCAGAGAACATTGGAGCTTAGAAGCCGTTAAGGATGTTGTACTGTAGAGATTTCCATAATTGTATTCTGGACAATCTCAGTGTTATTCAGAGAAAATTTAGGGACTCCATAGTGCTTAAACTTTTTTCATATAAATGGTAACTGATTTTTAAATTATAAAAACAGCAAGGCATTTAAATGTGTCATAAGCCAAATGTTAACATATTGAAGATAAACAATGAGTTGATATATATATTCATCAAGCTTACAAGATGAAAATGTCACACAGTTCAATTTCTAAAATAAATCTACATGTAGAAGAACTTCTTTGGACTGTTTTATGGAGAGTTAAAAATAACAAATCACTTTGAAATGTCTATTTTATCAAATGCAAATATAAAATGCTAATAGAATATTAGTTATACTAATATTAGAAATTCTAATAGGAGCATACATGTATATATATGAAGCTCTAATAGTTTAATTGAAATTGTATTTCTTTTTGAATTTTTGAGCCCATTTTACTTCTTTTGAGTTATTGTAGATAAATGCCCCAATAGGCTTGGGATGTGGTTAATCGGTAAATTTTGTTTCTGTTAGAAAGTGTCAGTAAAGACTTAATTATGTATTATATACTTGGCACTGCTCCTCCTAATGAGGTGATGGGCTTAGGAAGGAGGCATCAACAAGAATTATATATATATATATATATATATATATATATATATATATATATATATATATATATATAT
>PVLC010000228.1:35774-93275 GCA_004027655.1 Graphiurus murinus | reverse complement strand
AAAGAAAAATTATGATCACAATTTTTGAAAGTTAGAGTTTGAAGAAGCAACAGGACATTCTGTATAAATCCCCCAATGAGCAGACCAAAAATCAGGAGAAAACCTAGCTAGAATTATGGATTTGGTAGTCATCTGTGTCCACAGATTGCAAGCTTCATATATCAGAAATTATCTTTTATTCTTGAATCTGAAAGTGCTGGTCATGGTGGCAATTTTCTGCCAATCTTTCCAATAAAAAGTCCACCTTCTGATTCACTGTGACTCAGGAAATTGCCTCAAATCTCATACCCTGTTTTTCTTGTTTCCTCGTGTCAAACATAAATCTACCTCCACTTTAAATGTGAAAGTTTTAAACCTGTATTATACATATGCAAACTGAATAATTATATCTTCCTTTACCAGAGAAATATGGAAGCATGAACAAATAATAATAAATCATATTCCCCAATCAATGTGAGTAAATCTGGTCTACAAAGACATATTTGAATTACCATAATAGAAAAGGAGACAGGACAATTTCTGTTTGATTGTAGGATGTATAGCATCATCAAAATGACAAGGTAAATGCAGAAGAACATTTTTTTTCTGAATATTGGAAGAATTGACTGGGTATTCAGCAGAAGCTAAATGAAAATGTCAGGGTAACGATGGAGATTTGCACTTTAGTACACTCTGATGATTGGCACATAGCAAGATTTGATTGTGGCTTCACAAAAGGAAGAAATCGAACTTTCAAAGACATTCATCACCTACACTAGAATGTTCCCTCATTTCTCATTCAAAAATGTTAACATATACATTTAGTAGCATACTATATGCTTAATGTATGTGTTCCATTCATCATATTTCATCCTTTGAATTTACATTTTTTTCTCTAAGTACATTTCTTTATAAGTAAATATGAAATCATTCTAATTACTAAGTAACAAGAGTTTAATGAGTACATATTACCTGCCTAGCACAGAGCTGGGCATTATGAAAAGCTTCTAATATTCTGGATAGTACAATGGCAGTTAACAGGGCTAGGAGAGTGGGGGAAATGAAAAGATGTTGGAGGAAGGATTAAAAATTCCAGTTATAAGACGAATCATTTATAAGGATCTTAATATAAAAATGGTAGCTCCAATTATTAATACTATGTTGTATACTTGAAATTTTCTGTGTTTATATCTTAAATGATCTCAACACACACAAAAAAATGGTAATTATGTGAACCAATGGATGTGTTAACTAACTTGATTGTGTTATCCATTTCACAATATATATCTATATAAAAGCATCATGTTGTCTACCTTAAGTATGTATAATTTTGTGAATTCTATTTTGATATAGCTGGGGTCAAAATAAACCAAGACTCATGATATCTTGATAATCAAGGCATTTGGGAAATAGTAATTGCTTTGTTCCCATTACAGTAAGTCAGTTTCCTAAACACATTTATCCATTATTGGCATACCCATCAAAATCAACATGATATAGCCTTATAATTAAGGGGGGGAGACTGAAAATATTACAAGCTACTTGGAAAGAAATTTTGGACAAAGTAATTATTCAACATTGCATTCTGTGATAAGAAAGAGTAGAAATGTTAGGTGGAGATATCCCATTGGTTGACATGAGTATCTTCCTTTGGCTGAGAAGAGGTACCTTCAGGAACATCTGCTTGTTCAACCCATGACTTTTCCTTTTGGATCATAGGAAATAGAGGACAGGGTAGCATGTGGATGTTCATTCTCTTGACATAAGTAGGGCTAAGAAATTCCAGTGCCCTTTCAGGTGGTTGAGTTTCTGAACAAATTGTGTCCTAGAAAGGGAAATTAAAATAAATGGCTAATTAAAAGCTTTTGCTATTTGAACTTGAGAAAGAAAATCAAAGTGGCAAGCTTTCACTCCTAGTCATGTCATTATTCTGAAGCCCAAGGGGACAGTGTGAGACCACAGTGTCTGAAAATTGCCCGAATGTTCAAAAGAAGGAGCTAGGTTAAGGTCAGCTTACACTGGGAAAATATGTCTATGTTTAAAATAAATCATGAGTTTTCTAATTTAACAGAGAAAGAAAATCATTTAATTTTCTGTTAGTATAAAAATAAACATACCATTCAAGTTGGTGAAGTAGACATCATTTCAGCTGCTATTTATTGAGCCCTTAATAGCAGCCAGATATCTGTTAACTGCATTATCTTGGGTAAACGCACAGCAGTATTATAAGGTCAGTATTTTAATTATCCTGTGTTTATGAAGAAGAGGGAAAAAAAGGCAGGAGGAGGTTAAATAACTCATTAAGATCTATTGGCTCAGCAGCAGTAAGACCAGGGTTGGAGACCAATCATGCTTACTTCAAAGTCTTCTTAACCACCAGCTCATGTTGCCAACTTTGACTGGCAGTAATTTCAGGAACCACACAGGTGAATGTGCTGAGTAAAATAGTACCAATCACAGAAGTCATATTAATACCAGGCATTATTATAATACTATTTTCTATAGTTTCCAACAAACGTAAAACTCTAATAATGGCATTTTAATTATTAATAAAGGTGGAGTGCATTGCTGTAATGTTTTCTTTTAACATGTTTCCAATTACTTTTTGCTCAAATATTTCTTTTTGGACAACAGTTTATTACTTTTATTAAACTAAAATAAAATCTATTAAGTGGAGTTATTGCATATAAATAATAAATCCCTTATGTTTAGAAAAATTATATTTCTTACCTTTTTCATTAATTATAATGTCATTTGATCAATTTTAAATATTTCTTCCCTCTGCATATTAAAATTGCTGTGCCTTTCCAGTTTTAATTCTGCTGGCATTACCTATCTGGGAAATGAGAAAAATTATAAGCTATTTTTACTATTCCATGATTGCAAAGTATGGGTAGTCATTTGTATAGTTCATGTCAGATATTTGTTTCAGATATCATTTATTGGCCTCCACAAACATCAATAATAACAACAGTAACTAGGTGTAGCATTTATTATTCAATAAAGTGATGTCTTCTAGGTACAGTTCTTGAAACTAATTTGAACTGGGAACTTTCTATTCATTATCTCATTAATACAACCATCCCATAAAATAACTATCATTTTGCATAATCATATATAAAAAAAAGTGTGGCTCCTGGAAGTCAAAAAAACTCTCCCACTTGGGAGAATTAGCAGTGGCAAAAGCTATTTCCCGAACCAGGACTACCTGCTTCCTAATACTCGTTTTTTTGTTTGTTTGTTTTTTGTTTTGTTTTGTTTTTTAATCCTGTCACCCTGCTGTCTCCAAGATACTTTTATTGAAAATTCAAGTAGAAGTGTCAAAATAAGGTCTCAAGTTCACTTAAATTTGGGTTTGTCCTTCATAAACAATTTAATGCATGGTATTTGATTGTAGATGAATAAAACTTTGATTTAGCTGGCAAGCTATAATTATTTATTTACATACTTACTATTGTAACCCTTTGTGAGCAGTACTGACCTTTCCAAGCACTGGTATTTCTGTATGTGACCCTGCTTTTGTATTGACTATGGGTATGGGTAGTTCTTTCTTTGCTGATCCTCTGCACAAATCTTTTTGGTGTCATGTTGTTAGCAGATATTTATTCCATGCCTGCAAGTAGTCATGCATAAAAATGTGATCATAGATATTCATGTCCTTTCTCAAACTTCAACACACACTCATTTAACAATCACGTCATTCATAGATATTTATTTCGCCATGACAAGAAGAGCAACATAAATAATTAATATTGATTTCCCTGATCTTGCCTCTAACACACACAGCTCTCACTAGTACTGATTGATAGAGGAATACTTTACCCCTGAAGCTCTCTGACATTTAAATATTTTACTTCCACCTCATAGCTCACAGAATATTAGTGGGGTACACAAGAAAGAACTGCTAAGAATGCAGTAATTTGCAGAAAGAACTAGAGAAATTACCTGAAACCAGTAAAATTTCATGTAATATTTGGAAAAAGGACCAGTAAAAAATCTCGTTTTTCTGGGCATCAAACTTATATTTTCACTCTCGGTGAAAGAAGCATGAGCCTATTGCTATTTGTTAAACTTTAAATTATATTTGACTGCATTTCCCAAATGCAATGACTGTAACTAGTCATCTATTTGAATTTATTATTTACTTTCTTATTTTATAACAGATCACTTTCTTTCCAGTCATCTCCTCCCTTTGGCCCTCAGCTTTGAGCAAATTATTTACTTTCTAAAGCTTTCCTTAATCTGGAAATGTATAATTCATCCAAAGGATTAAATTTTAAAAACACACACATTTTTTTTTTCTTCTTGGTGCTGGGGATTAAAGCCAAGGGTGTTCTACCTCCAACCTACACTCCCAGCTTTTTTAATTTTGAAACAGAGTCTCACAAGTTGTTGAGGGTCTCACTAAATTGCTGAGGCTGACCTTGAACCTGCCATCCTCTTATCTCAGCCTCCCAAGTACTGTGATCACAGGCACGCTACCACACCCATAATTCTGTATGTACCTGAGTGCCTGCCTGCATGTGTGTGTGTGTGAAAAACAGTGCCTTGCATAAGCATAGGTGGCTGTCAACAAGTGTGAATCCCATCCCTTTTGTTCTTCTTTTGTATTTTATATTACAAATAAATGTGCATACCTAGTTAACTATCTTTGTAAGGCTTTCACTCAGGTTGGTCCAGGGTAAGGCAAGTGAAGTACAAAGCTTAAGAGATGGAGAAAATGCACTAATCAAGATAAAATAACATTTTACACAATATTTTTATATATCAGAATTCATCTAAAATTCAATGACAGACAAAAATCTCAAAATATTAAGTAAAGGCAGGATCAATATGACTAGTATTTGCCTTCTTCTTAGACTCTAGTATGACTTGGCCCAGTACTGCTTTCACCAGCCTCACCCAAACATCTTCCAAAGCTCTTTGGCTCCTGCGTAGAAACAATAGCCAGCATGTATGTATTCTCAATCTCGGGCCTCCTGCACAACCTCATTTTTCTCCTAGTTTGAGACTGAAAGGTCTAAAGCTTGAATTTGGGGATAGAAAGAGTGAACTGAGAGCTGAGAATTAAGAAAGTAAGAATGAAAGAGTCTACAGTTACAAAGCTCTAGTGATGAGGGGGCTTCGTTCTGAAACTTGCCAAGGTTGAAAAGGCCATAAAGGAACATTGTCTCTTTCTCTGCTCTGCTTCAATTTCCACATCCAAGAGTGATTTTTGACCACAGAACTTCATAGCTACCCATGTTTCTATAACGAATTTGGGAGGCACGAAACAAACTGCTGATTCCTCTTAGTCCTATAAATATAAATGGAATTTCCCATAGGTATTTTCCTTTCTACCAGATTTGGAAAAACACTGATGATGAAGAGTTATCTAAGTACCCATCAGATATAGGTAACTTTTAGTAGGAATCATCAGCCTTTTCATCATGTTTTCTTATAAATGATAATGGTTATAATTTCTTTCTATAATTCTGTCCCATTATTTCATGTTTGTACATATTCATAAATATTTAAATAAGCCTCTATCAACACCAAATCATAGACCAGGTGAGACTGTCTGATGCTGCTTCATCTTCATTGGTTATTTACCTGAGACAGGGCACATTGTCCTCTTTGGTTTATGCCAAGGAAAAGAATTGGGCTACTACGAGGCAGCCCAGTGAACAGAATGCCCAGGCCAAGGAGCAGAATGAATAGGTGAAAGTGGTTCCATCAGTCCATTACCAAATTGTGCACAAAAAAATAAATAAATAAAAATCTGCAGTGAGATGAACTATGCAGCATTTCAGGTGGGCCATGGATTGACGGGGAAAGTACATGTAAGCTTACAGAAAATCCCTGATTTATTTAACAAGTGTGCTGAAGTTAATGGAAACATGGTAGCTCCCACAGCAGGAGCAGAGAGGCAGCATATGGCTTCCTTCTTGGCCCTGGGTTCCCTGAGGGGCACACAGCTGCCAGAGACACTTCATCGTGGGAAGGCCCTGCTAGTGTAGAAAACAGAGCCAAGTTCTTGCTATGCCACAGTCTTTCAAAACATGGGGCATATGATGCCATTCCAGTGGAACTTGGACTAATAAGTGATGGAGTTTCATTTAAGGGAAAGCTTATAAACTTCAGATTCTATAAAACCTGCACCAGGAAGGTCCTCATCTTCTTCTGGCACAGAAAACAGAGTCAGGCTTCCTTTTGTAGCATATCATCTGCCTCTGTATTTCTGGTGTCTATAAGAACTGTTTTATAAAAGAACACTCCTTGATGCAGATTCAGTACACTTTGACCTGCATGCTTTCGAGATGTGTAGTCTTATCTGAAGATAAAAACAGAATTCACTTCTGAAACATTTTTAGTGTTTGCCATGTGCTACATTGAACACTGGTTTTAAAGCAAATAAGTTTGAACCCAGATGTCCCTGACTTATAAAAGACTGTATACTTCATTACCGTGCAGATCTCTACAGATCTCATGCATGAGGGTCTTCTGGAATGCTGACCAGATGCAGAATTTAGGGTATCCACCTAGACTTAGTACTGGATCATTATCTCTAGGATGGGGGCCAGGAATTTTTGTTTTTCTAAGCTCCTCATTGACCTTTGCATGTGCTCAAGTTTGGGTATCCTCACTTTAATGTTCCCCTGTATCCTAGTTGTGTTGACTCCTTCACAATTTGAAGTTCTGGTTGTCTTAGGGAGAGAAGCCTATTGGTTAACATGTCACCAGTACCACTGTGACAATTCTCTTCACCTACCTCAAAAAACCAATCCTATCACCATTGGGCCATTATACTTTGGTCACTACCCCACCTGAGCTCAGCCTGTAGCAGAATGAACTGGCAGTGCAGGCCCTGCAGTGGCAAGAAAGTAAACTTCCAAAGTGTTCATCACGAAAAATACAGGCCGGCAGATTCTTTCCCTTTGGTTTCTATCTTGATTTTTGTTAAAACAAAAACTATTTTTATCTGTGGAAATAAGCCTGTATGCCATCTGTTTCCCTGAAGATATCAAAGTTCTATACTGTTTTTCATTCAGCAACAAATATTTATTTCTCCCATCCATATGATGTTTATTCATCCTCATAGTTCCCTCCATTCCAGCTTTAATCACATTCAATCTATACATTCATATTTTATTCCTAATTTATACTTTTTTATATTTAAAACCTTGTGACACTGGGGATTCCTCATTTCTTCAAAAACAAACTCTTTTGGAAATAATGCATATTTATATCTTTTGTTACTTCCTAAGTTCATTGTTATTTAAACACATGAAATATTACATGTGCTATTAGTCATTCTAAAATAGATCATTTAGTGAAAATACACTGTTTATTTTGTTTTCTTCTGTTATAGTTATTAACACATTGAAAAGCATAAATACATTCTAATTAAATTATTTCATATTTCATAGCTCAAAAGTAAAACTAACTAATGCTCTTCTAGCATGATCAATGAGAAAAAGAGAGATTACTGAGTAATTGGGGCAAACAATGAAGATAGCTAACATACTAAAAATTACTTAGATATGGAAGACCAGCTATTACCTATTTTCAAAACAAATACAAACTGCTATTCAAAAATACTCTACTTGACATAATTAAGTTAGGGCCAGGGTATGATGCCCATTGCTTCTAATGCTCTCATAATTTTTTACAGCTTACTGAGCCCATATTTTCTAAGAAGCATCATGGGGCCATAAGCACACATTGCATTAGGATGCATAATTCATTAGGTTAAACAGTGTATGTCATTGACTTGGGTTTCATTCTTCAGGGTGCTCCCAAAGTCCATCAGGACCCAGTTTAGCTAGCAGCAGTTTGAGATGCAGAATTAGCATATTGTTTCTTAGGGAATGCCCTTGAATGTGCTTGAGTAGTTGTCTTGTGTGAGGCGTGAACAGAATTGCAGAGAGCCAGCGAAGAAATGGGTTCTGGGCAATCTGCAGTACTCTGGTGGGGCTGTGTCTGCCTTGGCATCTCAGGAAAGCTCCTTGGGAAATGTCAGGATCAGTGTTGAGTGATTAAGGTGCAGACAGTGCTGGCCAGCCTAGCACCTGGGGCCTCAGAGTACTCTCACGTTGCAGTACACCTGTGCAGAATTCCACAGTGGGAGGGGGCCCTATGGTGTCAGGTAAGCATCTCACCTTCAGCGGTAATGCTCTAAAGTTACTGTTGAGAAATTATTGAGAAGTTAAGCTATGACTTTTTTGCTACAACTTCAAATTTTAAATTTTGGGAGAAGCTTAAGATGTGCATTTTTTCTGGATGAGACTAACGAGATAAATACAGGGCTGGCTCAGATAAATAAATTGAAAATGTAGCTAGAAAAAAAAAAAAAAAGAAAGAAACTTCTATGTGGACCAACCATAAGTGACTTAACACTCTGGCTTCTTATTAATCTCATATGCCAGGAACACAGCCCCTTACTGAGATGGATGGAATCGAATATTTTCATTTGGCAAAATGCTTACTGGTGGAGAAAACTTTAATCTATCAAATGCAAACATTAGTAAAATGAAGAGAAGGAAGAAACTCCAAGCATATCACAATTTCACATGAACTTTCGTTTGTCTTTTGAGCCACAGAATAAAATGGCTGTCACTACTTTTAATCACTTGAGAACCAGAATTCTTTTCAGACTTCTATCACTTATTGTTGAATATGCTTGTATGTGAGTCTAAAATCCAGCATTATGAATCAGAGAATAATTTATTTGTGGGATTTGTGCCAGGTGTAGATAGCCTGAAGGACTGCCACTTTTGCTTACAGAAAACTGCAATAGGCATAGTTACTAGTTACAGATGCACTTTTCAGCCTCAAGTGCATTTTAAGGCAGGAGGTCAAGTGTGATTTGTCCTTGCATAAGTGAGAAGCAGACAATATAACAAAGCTTCAAACCCTGGATTGTCTTTATGCAACCTTGTGGGACTTCGATTTTGAGAAAATTGTGCACTTAAAAAAAAATAGATGATTAGGTATAGAAAGTAATACACAGTTTCCTCTGATGATACTCCAAAAATGGATTTTTAAGAGCAGATCCTGTTAAGATCGTAAGATCATTTCATGTTGCTAGGAGCGATTGTTACCATAGGAACCATGGTACTAGTAAGCATCACTTACACAGGCCTAACACATAACTGGAAAAGTAATCTAATTAAAATGCCTTTAAAATTGTAGGCTGTTGTCTTTTGCCGTGTCTGCATGTGTGTAGGACAACTTATTCAGCCTTCTTTTAAGGAAGCAAATGTAAATTTTCCCACGGATAGTTTTCATTAGTTTATATCCTCATGCACTTTGTTAAATTGAAGTTTGGTCTTTCTTCAGCATATAAGAAAAAAAGCTTTCATATTCTGAGCTGTCATTAGTTTTAAAGGGAACATTGAGTCACAGCAGTGGTGGGTGCTCAGCTCCGATGAGGCTGCCACAATCAGATAATAAAATCAAAGGAAACATTGGCACTGCTGCAAATTTAAATCGTGCTTCTCCCACAACCTAGTCATTTTATCTTGAGTATTATTTTGAAAACACAAAATCAGAGCAAGTAGCCATCATCAAATTCCTTGAAACATGCCTTTTCTGGTTTTCACTAAAAATCATCTACTCTGATCACACTGAAAAGAGTTCAATTCAAGCCACATAGGGAAATGCTCCTTTATTTCCCCCCTTGAAGGAGTAGTTAATAAGATTGCACTGCACAGATACTGGGTATAGTTCCAGAGTTCAAAGAAATGTGCTCTAAATTCAGGACTTAAAGTGTGAATATATCCAGAAAACAAATTGGGAGAAGCATTCCCATGCTGTGATTGCAGATTTGCATGATGTTTATAGATTCCCTTAAGTACTAAGTGGGGAGTTTAGAGAGGTGCATGGGAAGATAAAGGACCCCAAACTTGACTGCAATAGGCTTCTGCTAATGGCACATCCATCGTCGCCTCCTTGGCTTATCGTTTCCTCCAAAATTAGCTTATTCATTTTGCTATAGATCAAATTAATTTTCAATTTCTATCAGTAAAGTGTGCTATTACTGCAGCTATGTAATATTTCAGCAGGGCACCAAACTTATTTCTCCTAAATCCCAAAGCCGACAGGACAAGCAGACAATACCCCCGATAACAGGGATTATAGATCAAACAACGTATATATAAGATATTTCCTTTTTGATGGAGAGAACAGAAGCATCAATCCCAGGAAATATACTTCAGTGAGACAATTCCTCTTTCTTCCGTCGGTCAGGAGAACACAGCACAGCAGTCTGTTCAGTCCATGCTTGAGTAAGAGAAAGAGCTTCTTGCTTTCAAGTGAGGACCCTTTTCAATGGCTCCCCATACCTCGGGCATCCACAACTCAGGTGGCACAATTCCTACCTCCAGAGGACTGGGCCTGACAGCAGCAGGTGGTGGACCTAGTAGTAAGACCCTTTACTCAGAGGTACAAGTGACTCAGCTCTAGGAAGGCCAGACTGCTCAACCATCTTCACACCTGACTCATTTTGTTTTAAGGGAATCTTTTTCCTCAGAAGTTAGCCAGAGAATGTGCTTCCAGTAAGCTTTCTCATTTTAAACTAGCAATTATTATGTTTTACCTTTTCAAGAGAGAAGCAGCCTGTATCCATCAGTACCACCAAAATCAAAACACTGTTTCATCCCATTGAGCTGTAGCCTAAAGGCATTTTCTAAATTTTGTATCATGTCAGTGTTCTCCATCACATTCTGAGCTTGGTGCCCTCAATAATCAAGAATATCAGTCTGACCTGGCCCTGAACTTTTTGCTGTCCCTAGAGGCATCATAGAGAGAATGAGAACTTTGGTGTCAACAATTCTTTAAGCCTCCATTTCCATATATGGAAAATAAAGAATCTAACCTTACTCTATAATATTGGAGTAGTGATGAGGGTTACTGAAATAGTGCCCATAAAGGTACATAGCACAGTATCTAGGGTGGAGCAATTCTCAAATAGATGACAGCTGCTGCCATTACCTCATACACCAACTAAGGATGCAATTGGACTAGTATTCATAACTGTGGTTTACATGGGTTTGTTTTTAAATTTACTTCTCTTTGTGACTTACATTCATAACATTTTTACTTTGAAATCTAAAACTCATTTAAGATTCAGTTTGGTGTTTTTGAAACTGAATAAAGGGTATATGCCCATGGGATGATAATAAATGTTAGTAAAAGAACATTGCCATAAAAGGAAACAAAACAATTTTTGTTCACAATAATTTAGTACAAAGACATAGAAACTAAAAATGGAAGAAAAAAAGAAATCTAACTAGACTTCAAATTTGTTTGCCCATTCTGTGCCCCTGGTATTTTGTCCCCTCTTCATTTATAATGTTTCATATAATAAAGCTGCTCCTATGTCCTCTTAAAAAAACTAGCATATAATCATTAAATCTGGCTTTTAAAGATCTATCCTGATACTCAGGCCAAACCTTATATTTTCATTCATTCCATTCTCTTATTCATGGTTATGACTCATGCAGCTTACCCAAGCTTTATAATTTAGCCTCTGCTTTCCATATATTGAATGGCCAGTTTCATGGTTTCTTAAACTTTTTCTTATATCTATTTTTATCCTTTCATCAAAGCACCAGTGTTTATTAATGTTATGCTATGACATTTGAATCCCTACCATTTATTAATATCAGGGTTTTTAATTCCTAGTCTTCATGAGATTGCCTCAAAAGACAATTTAATCTTATTCCTTTCCTTGTGTTGGCACCTCATTATTTTATGTATTTTCCATAATTTTAAATTTTACTTAAGCTTTTTTATATACTCATAGCTATGTATAAAATAAGGACTCCTAGGACAGAAATATACTCATTGCACACAACTTCAAAGCCCAATGGAATAGAAATCACTTCTTGTAAGTTTAGTTTATGCTTAAGATCACATAATAAGCTGTTTTTCTATAGTAGTTGCTCGATAAATGTTTTATAAAATGAATTATCTTCTCACACAGCAATTTAAAATAAAAATAATTTTCTTGAGGCTCAGAAATAAAATACTAAAAAGAAAATAATGAAAACTTACAAAGAAACATACTGAAAGTTGTCTGTGAGACGATTAACAAGTGAGATTCAATTAAACTCATCTTTTAGGTTTCTGCTTAAAAATTAACCACAAAATTTCAAGCAATAAAATTACTTAAGTTTCCATCAGGTACCTGGAATCTATACCTAATTGCATCTGAAGGAATTATTTATATAAGACATGCTATAAAAAGTTACTCTTTTATGAGTATTTATTTCTCCTCTCAATTACTTTGATGTATTTTTTCTTCCTTACTCTGTTTCTTTTTAGAATTGTGGTTCCCACTCTTTCATGTTCCCTAGCATTGAACTTCAGTATCAATTTCATATTTCCTTACCAAACGCTCCATGTCAACTCTCAGATGAGTACTTTAGACTTTTAAATAAGCCTATTTAGTGAATACTATCATCAGTTACTTTGCATGGCTCTCATCCATTTTGATGCTCTAAGATCTTATTTTTCTTCGTATTAGCCATTATGAAGGCAAATATACAATTATTTGTTTAATGTCTGAGTCCAACTAAATTGTAAGCTCTATAAATGAAATAGACACCTGTTTTGTTCATTAATATATCTCTGTAAACTGACTAAGATATATCTAGCATTTATTTAGTACTTCTATCATTCATTAAATGAATGAAGAAATGAATGGATATGATTTTTTTCTGATCAAACATTCATTAGTTCAAGCAAGTGATGGCTTAGTCCATGTTCATCTTCATCCTTTAGTAAAATGCTACACTATTACTTGAATGATTATGAATTACACAAGAATATAAAGTTAAGTTTATCCTTGGTTCATTCTGTATCAAGAATCACTAATGATGTTTCCCACGCTGCCCTTAACAAAGAAAATGGTTGGACAGAATCTATTTGATTTCATGCTGAGCCACTTCTCACCATTGGAAATCCATTCTTCTGATAGAGAAGAACACAGTAGGGAAATAGAAGCTGCTAAAGTGAGCTAAGTTGTATCTTGAGATGGAAAAAAAAATGTGGGTGTGGCATGAAGAGAAAGTAAAAATCAGAGTCTTTGTATAATTAGAACCAAAAGAGAGGTCAACTAATTCCTGTATCAATCATTTTTGACATATCATTACAATTTTTGTTATCTACAGGATGAAAAAGCTGGCTGATATAATTCCTTATAGTTTACTTTTTGGCAGATCTCTTTATGAAAATGAAAAATTCAAGCTGGGCATAGTGGCACACACCTGTAATCCCAGTACTTGGGAGGCTGAAAGAGACTTGAGGCCTACCTCGGCAATTTAGCAGGGCATCATTTCAAAATAAAAAATAAAAAGGGCTGAAGATTTAGCTTGGAGATAGAATGCTCCTGGGTTCAATCCCCAGTACAAAAAATAATTAGATTCCAAACATAGGAATAAGCACATATAGTGTTTAATATATGACTTATTGCCTGTCTTGGTTTTGTTGATAATATCTAATTCATAGTTTATAAGCTCAACAGTAAAAGCAACTAGTTTTTTTATGCATATTTTCTAATCCAAACTAAGTCATTTTTGGCTTATCCACTGTGGATTTCTGGCAATTCTCTTCTAATTTTTGTATGAGTTTACTAATCATCAATTTCAAACTTTACAGAACAATCATCACTCTAGACATGCAGTCACTCAAAAGTATATGACATCATCAGCTCATTTCTCATCTCTATCCAAACACTTTAGGTGGCAGGAATCGAGTCATTATTCAATAATGTGTATTACACATGCCTAGTTATACATTGTCCATTTGCATAGATCTACATAGCTTTGATGCATCTTCTGTAGGAAGCTATTTTTCTAATTTTATTTAGAGTATTAACATTTTTCAAGAAATTTGTAAAAATGTAAATTATAAAATCATAACTTCCATAACTAAAAAAGTTTAATGCTTTTTTCTGATCCAATGCCTTCAAAGTTATTTCATGTATAGCATAAACTATATAGTCATACTAAACATAAGCCATGCAGTAAGTAGCAACAGCTGACATAGGTATGTGCTCTCAATGTGCAAGATGCCATCACCATTCTTAATTTTTTAATGTATCAAAATTTACTCATTATTGTAAAAACCCAATGAAACTGGTATCCTCAACAACTTTGTTTTGCAGATGAGCAAAAAGACACAGGAAGGGTTTAAGTAACGTCCCCAACATCACAGGGCAATGATTCAAACCCAAATAGTTGGGTCGTAGAGCTCAAACTTTAAATAATTACACTGTCTTCACTGCCTTTATATCTACACATAGTAGTTTAGGTCTCACAGAGAAAAGTAAAAGGAACTTACTAAAAAGCAACAACACAACAAGATAAAAGCCACTTCAAACCTTGGGAGGTTTCAATCATGAAAGAATGGAGAATCTGTTACCCTAACCACCCGCTCAAGTCTAAACATATTCCAGCAGACTGGTGCAGCAGGGTCACAGGCTTTCAGCCAACACGCTGCTCCATGTGCACACTTGAAAACAAACAACAGCTAAGTACAAAGGAGTTAAAAGAGAATGTAAGCCAGCTGTGTGTCTGAATTCCTAGTACTTGGGAGGCTAAGACAGGAGAATCACAGCTTAGAGGCCTTCCTCAACAATTTAGTGAGATCTTCCTTCCCCCAGCAACTTAGCAAGACTGTTTCAAAATTAAAAATAAAAGGGGATGGAGATATAGCTCAGAGGTAGAACGTTCCTAGGTTCAATCCCCGAGAGAAGAGAGAGAGAGAGAGAGAGAGAGAGAGAGAGAGAGAGAGAGAGAGAGAGAGGAGAGAGAAATAGAAAGAATGAATGAGAATTTAAATTAATCTTTATATGAAAAAACAGTCCATTAAAAGGACTAGAGTTCACAAATAGAGATTGTCAACTACATGTCAAGCCTTTTCCCTGTACTGGCTCATGTAATCATCATCACCTTATCAAAGAGGAACCCAAGGCTTAAGGAAGTTCAATACATTTTTGAAGATCACACAGATGATTATGAAAGTGTTGGAATTTGCACCAAGTTCTGTCTCCAAAGTTCATAATGCTACCAGCACCACTGTATGTGGATCATAATCCAAACTCCTGGTTTGAAGAGAATGAGGCTAGTATATTCTGGGAACTCACCTCAGAAGTCAACGAGATACCAATAATGAAAACAGTATCTAACCCAATCAAAAATGGGCAAAGGATCTAAATAGACACCTCACAAAAGAAGAAATACAAATGGCCAATAAATGTATGAGGAAATGTTCTACATCATTAGCAATCAGAGAGATGCAAATCAAAACTACCCTGAGATTACACCTAACTCCAATCAGAATGGCAATCATAAAAAAACATGAACAACAACAAATGCTGGCGAGGATGTGGAGAAGTGGGAACCCTTATACATTGTTGGTCAGATTGCAAATTAGTGCAACCACTTTGGAAAACAGTATGGAAAATCCTCAGACGAATGGGAATGAACCTACCATATGATCCAGCAATATCACTTCTGGGTATCTACCCAAAAGAATGAAAACCAAACTATCAGACCGACGCATGTGTATCTATGTTTATAGCTGCACAATTTACAATTGCCAAACTATGGAAACAGCCAAGATGTACATGGACAGATGAATGGATTACAAAACTATGGGATATGTACACAATGGAATTTTACTCAGCCATAAAGAATAACAAAATCATGTTATTTGTAGGGAAATGGATGCAACTGGAAAACTTTATGTTAAGTGAGATTAGTCAGTCACAAAGAGTAAAAAAGCATGTGTTCTCCCTAATATGCGGATGCTAGGGAGAAGATGAGGCATAAGAGGGGCTCCAGATGAAAAAGGAGAAACCCTAGATAAGCAAAGAAGTTGACTTAACTGATGGTGATGGACGGGGGTGGAAGGGACACCCTAACGCATATGATGTACTTTCACAAATATATCAAAGTCAATCACCAAACTGAACTTGAGAAGGAGGGAGGGCAAGGGAGTGGGGTGGGAATTGGGGAAGGGGTTAAATGAGAAATGCATGCATCATATATGCCTTTATCAGCTTGTACCTAATAAAGATGTATGGTTACAGTGCACCAATTAATGAAAAGAAAAAAAAAATAAAACAGCATCTATATTTCAGCAGTTCTGGAAAGTAATAAACTTTAAGGCTTGACCTTGTAGAGCTTGTTGAAAGTCAGCAGAGAATGTTTTCTGAAGGTGCTTAGATCTGACTTGATTTTTTTTCTTTTGGTGTGTGGAGGGGTTATGATATTTGTCTAGAAGGTAGAGATAAAAAGCCTAAGCAGCACATATTTGCTTTGAAAAATAAATAGTAAATCTCCACAGTGCAAATTTTTTGATAAAATATATCCTTACAATAATCAACAAAAATTACTAGGTAAGCTGCCTCTTTATATTTCCACCACTCTTATACCTCTTAACGAATACTTATTCCTAGCTATTATCTGCTTCATTCCCAAAATATATGAAAAGAAAACAGGTTTTTAGCAAATGTAATTTTCATATCCCAGGAATTATGGATTTCCATGTGAAATAAAAGACAGGAAAAACATCTGAGGTCTGTATACTTTGGAGTTTGTAGCCTGTTTGTTTTCTTAGATCTACACTGATTTTAATAGCCTTATTAATTTTAAAAGTGAGGAAAAAAGTTTATTTATGTTCATGACAATGTTTATACATGGGTTTGGGCAATTCTAAGTAGGCTTTGTGATGTGATGCCATATTACCAGAACTCAAATTCAAAAGATGGTCAATTAATAGCTATGTTTCTTAAAATATGTGATTCAAAATACACAATCGTAAGTGGCTAACAACTTTAGCAGTCCCATCACAATGACTCAAATTATGTTAACTGACACAAAGAAACAGATATACCTACTGAGTTCATGAAAGTCTTTGAAGTGATCCAGAGGAAGAAATATGAATTTTAAAGTTTTAGTATTAGTAAGCCAGGATGAGGGTCAGATTTGAAATTTTTCAAGGATGTATAAGGGGATACTTATTTGGTGAAGTAGCAATGTGTTTCCGCACCAACATATAATTGGTTTGAAATAGCAACTTTTGATGCCACATCTGGAGAATAGAATAATATAAGCCACAACAGGTACTAATTACTGAAGGTAATTGTAATGCAGTGTAAATGGTAAACATTAATGAAAAAACAAGATTTCTAAGCAAATAAAATCTCAAGCATCAAAAAGACAAAAAGTTTGTGATAAATGGTTCATTTAGTCATGCAGTGCTGTGTGGGCAAAATTGGATTGCAATCATGGCCATTTCAAAAAATGAAAACATTAGGAGAAAAGAAAATTGGACAGAAATGGCATGGAAATTACAGTCTTTGATCCATTCTGAAGAACCTGTTTTTGAAGCATCATCATGAGTGGGCAGCAAACTCCTTCCAAGCTCCTGCGAAAACCTTTATAAAAGCCTGGGGACCGTGAGGTAGAAATAATCAATTTGGGACAGACAATGAAAGCATTTCTCAGTAATAATCTTTTTTTCACATAAAATTGTACAAAATTAATTCCACCATCAAATTGCTATCTGATTTTGAAATTAATACTTTTAATTTCAAGAGACAGTCCTTCCTGAATTATCCTGGACCTGTCCAAATAAAGATCAGTTATTAAGCACATGCTTCATGGTAACTAATAGAGAACAATTTCAGAAACATAAAAGAGTATTTTCATGCTCCCAGTTGTATGTAACTGACAGTACATGGGTCCAAAAAACATTCTATGAATAATAATGCGTACCTTGGAAGATAAGTGGGCACAATGATGTGGAAACAGATCTTTGGCTATAATAAATGATGCACTATGGTTTCCAAAGACATGCGGTTCTTGATCTGTATTTGCAAAAACTTAAATTAATTCCTACAGCTTTGAAACAATAATGATCATAGATTTGTTTAATCACTATTAAAATGTCTGTAGTTTGCTTCTAAAACATTAATATGTAACATTACCCATTGGCTTTCTTTATTAAATACTGGTAATTAGTAATTGCATAAGGTCTTGTGACCTATTTTGTTAAATCCAGGTTTTTCAATTAGGTTCTCAATAATCATTTAAATTAGTTCTTGTACATAAAAATTACTTTAGGTTTTTGTCTATGAAAGAATGACACATCCCGATGCTAAAAAAGACAGTTATTGGCAAATAAGTATAAGAATGTTACTTTACATCTCAGTAAACAGCAGCTTTATTCTTATGAGAGGTCTGCTTAAATCTGTTTTCAATTCCTGCAGCAAAATCTAGATTTATTTTCTTATTTTATTTGACTTGACTATATTCTGTTTTCATTAACATTTTCTATTTGACCTTTTGAATTATGGACCCCTTCTAACCTCAAAAGATGTTATTATGAAAGAAAACTTTGTTTATTTTATACCTTTGAAAATGAATATTAGTCTTATTGCTCTTTGAAAATACTGCTTAAAATATAGCAGTGTGAAATTTCAAGTTAAATAACTGAAATATGTTTTTTTCCCTGTCGAGGATTTTTAATTCAACTATGGATAATGCAGTTCCTTTATAAGATTTGTTAATCTGTATATAATTTACTTAAGTAAAATGAACTGCTTGTATGGTACTTTAAAGTTGTAATGGTAATTTTTCTAAATTATCTCTAATAACATTAAGTAGTATAAAATTGTTTTCTGGGTATTCTTTCTCTTATTGCAATATACAACACATTTTTTAGTCTAAAAAAAGGGATGAAAATTCTTGGCCTAGCCTTTGAAAGTCCATAGTTTAATGGAAAAGATTGACAAGTGGCAAATTTAAAACTAGTATGTTGAGTGTTATAAGGGAAATGTCTAAACATCACTGTCTCAGGTACTGCTAAACAAGTCTATATCCTCCTACAGTATATTTCCTTCCCAAACTAAACTTCCCTATTAAAATACTCAACACCCTGTATGGCAATTGCCTTTTTCAAATAATCTTTCTGATGGACCATAAACTCTATGAAGACCTATAGCTTCTCCCATACTCACACTTCTCCCATTTTCAGTGCCTAGTATTATTTCTCATACATGGTAACTACTTTATACATACTTGTGTAATAAAGGAAGGAAGGAAGGAAGGAAAGATGGAAGGAAGGAAGGAAGAGGAAGTTCTATTTAACCCAGATCAGACCAATTTTTAACTTTTATTTTTAACTGATAAATAACTGCATGTGTTTATGGGGTATGTTGTGACAAAGATGGTAATGATTCTGCCACAGTAATAAGATGGTAATGATTCTGCTGCTAGAGTCTGTGTCCCACACCCCAAGTACAGACAAAGAAAAGGGAGCCATAGAGCAAGAGGCCATGCTGGGTGGGAAATTGGTATCTCAGGAGGGACTAGGGTGAGCAGATGAATTATGACCAGAGGAACTTCCATTGCTCTTTGGAATTCTGTAAATTCCTGGGATCCTGGAACAACCTTGAGATGACCAAGTCCCATATTTACCAAGACTGACATTCCCACTTGGCAATAAAGGATGAAAATTTGGAATCAGTTTTAAAAGGATATAAGAAAATGACAAAATATAGTATTGGGGAGTCATTTGGATTTGTGACTTCAAATTCATCATGGTGTAACCTAAGCTAGGGAGTTGCCTGCATCTACTTCATTGAAAAATGTTCTATGTCAAGCTATTAAGTTCATGATTGATTTTACAGAGAGCCTCTAATGATTTCTAATCAGGAGAATTACAGGTTTGGTAGACAGTTAATAAACATCAATCTAATAGCAACAGAAGGTTGGTTTGGACAGCAAGAAAGCTAACTAAAAGATCACCAAGTGTGAGTAGTGATGCAGTCAAGAGATGATGAGCTGAACCCAAGAAGATGGTAACAGGATGGAGCTCACAGTTTACCAGAGAAACACTTGGTATCTAGAATCTTCCTGAGTCGATGTGTGTGTTGAAGGAAACGAGAAATCTCAGATGATTCCTAGCTTCTGGTTGACAGAGGTAAAGCCTGGGAGATATATTATCATTTATAGCAAAAGGGTGTGGAGATGAACACTGTTGAGAGAGGGGAGAAAACAATATAGAACTCAGGGAGACAGGACGTTGTGACTTATTAGTAAAGTTGAATGTCAAGATATATATTTTTTAAAAATCCCATATAGGTGGATGTGCACACCTGTAATCTCAGTACTTGAGAGGCAGAGAGAGGAGGATAGCAGGTTTGAGGCCAGCCTCAGCAACTTAGCAATGCCCTCAGCAACTTAGACTCTGTGTTAACATACAAAATAAAATGGTGCTGAGGGTATAGCTCAGAGATAGAATACTCCTGATTCACACACACACACACACACACACACACACACACACACACACACACACACTATGGGGGGGAGTAGGGCTGAGAAAGAAACTCAGAACATGCAAGGAATTTTTGTAAGAGACTAAGATGGGCACATACCTAGAAGAATACTGGAGAATGATAGCACAGGAGAAGTGAGAGGGGAAATTTTCTAGAGGGAGATCAACTGTGTTAGATACTAGTAGAGAGAAAACAAGTAAAATACATTTTGGAAATTTTGAACAGTAAGATTTTAGAGACTTATGACAAAAGGATATTGTGACCTGGGAGAAGATTTGGAAGGTAGACTTCAGTGAGTCAAGAAGGGGATTCTAGGTAATGGTATAGTTCTATTCTACATCTGACCAGCAGAGGAGATAAATATTCAGGACTCTGTGTGGGTGTTAGGATCTAGGAAGCTGGCAGCAGAAAGGTGTGAAAAAGACACAGGAGCTTTTCTTCTATTGGCAAGGTAGGGAAGGAAATTAGGGTCTTTATGGAGTCAGAATTACTTTGTGCTTTGAAAAGCAGTTAGAAATGGAATTAAATTACAAAACATAAAGGAGATTATTGCCTATTTACCTCTATTTTCTGAAAAAAAATCTTTATATGAAAGAGAACTACTATGTGAGATTATATGAGGAATAGATAATTCCACATCTAAAATTTCTCATATAATCTAAATATTTATCTATTATATCTATTATTTGAGGAATCTCTTACATGAGCATAACTATCTGCTAAGAGTTGGGACACAGTTGAAAGATGGAGGCTTATAAATGAGCACAGTATAGTTTCAGCCCAGGTACTGAATATTAACAAAATTACATAATATCACAGATTTATCAGTTTTTGCCATCTGTGAAATGAAAACTTTAAAATATATGGTGGTGATGTTCCTTGTAACTAATAGGATGCCAATCAGCCCAAACTCACCTGATTTTGAATTTGACAATGAGCCTATGCCTCTAGATAGCTTTCATCAAAAGTATGGGTGAAGGGAAGATTCATTAAACATGCTAGAAAAATCTGTTCTGTTTCACTAACACAATCTGTTCTGTTTGTCTGAAAGAAAAATGGAGCTGTATTTTTAATGGTTTATAGACTACTCTAATTTAATCTATGATATAGGATGACTATGATTAAAAACACAATCAAAGAACAATAGGAACACATTAATTATGACTAGAAAACATAAGCATAAGCAAAGAAGAGAGCATTTATTGTATATATAAATTATCCTGCCATAAGAAAAGGTTGAATCAAACTCCGTAGCAGTGGAAATATTCCTTTTACTGTAGTGCTGTTACTTTCAATTTCTTTTATTTCCTTAAGTGAACTTTATACATGCTAATCTCTCTGGCATGAAAACTCGTTCAGTTGTCATCACAACTTTTTGGTAAATTTAAAAGTTAGAGGTCTTTACTTAAAATGAGTCATTATGATGGTGCTGTTTTTCTTTCTCTGGTTTGTCTGCCCGTGTATGCAATTAGACCTTTGAGATTCGAAAGTAAAATCGGGTTGCATGTTCATTGATTGGATATAAAAATGTGTCACCTGTAAATCACTGTTGCTAATAATATTGGCTCTGTTTCAGAGTCAGGTGAACTGATGCTCAGAAAAGTTTAAGAAGAGAGCAAGCCAGGCACCTTGTAATCCCAGTACTTGGGAGGCTTAGACCAGAGGATCTAGGTTTGCAGCCAGCCTCAGCTACTTAGTGAGGCTCTCTGCAACTTAGTGAGACCCTTTTTCAAAATAAAGAATAAAAAACAGGACTAGGGGTATAACTCGGAGGTAGAATGCCCCTGGGTTCAATCCCCAGTACCACACACATAAAAAAACAGCAAATTTTAATTGGCAAATCTGAGAATTGCACCCCTGATTTTATCAAGTTCAAGTCCTGCAATGTCTTCACCATATCTATCATACAGTCTTCAACTACCTTCCACCACTCAGTAATGAGAAGTTAGGCTAAATTAGCAAACATGTGTTGGTACTGACCTGATTCCTGGTTAACTGTCTACAATGTCAGTATTCAAAGGTTCAAAAGTATATTAAGAAGACTTTGAAGGCCTCTGAAGATTTGAGAAATTACCACAAAATAAGTCTAATGTTAAAGATTACCTTGAAATATTTAGTATTTAATCACACTATTCTAAGAACTGAAGTAGGAATTTATTTAATCCTCAAAACAACTCTATGGCATATGTACATTTGTTTTTGTTTTCTCCCTCTTTAACAAAGGGACAGAGAAATTAAATACCTAAACAAGGTCACACAACTTTTAAGTTGGGGGACTAAGTTTTTAATCAGTCTGACTCTTGACTCTTTGCTCTATACCATTCTCAGGTAGAGATGAGGGAAAAATAAAAACAGAACATCTTATCCAGTGACTGCTTACATAGCACACTGTACTTTGATGGTGAACAGAAAAATCCCTGTGGAGTGAAGCAATTGGAAAATATCAGCATTGGGGGCTCATGACACCTAAGTGAGGACCACATAGTGACAATGAGGAGCATAAACTTGAAACACCTTGAGGAAAGGACACTGAAAGCATATTGGCTTCATAGTTTCACCTGGGAATGTGTGAAGATGATTCAGAAGGAAAAGCATATGGTGTTAAGCCCTTGGAATCAACATGAGAAGCATGGCATGAAGACAGAAGTGCTGCTCCTGTGCCACCGAATGCAGATTGTGCCGCTTAGAGGGATTCATTGCGGGATACAGCTACCAAGGAATGTACAAAAGAGCCAGGAAATTCTCTCTGCTCTCTCATAAAACAGCCATATGGCCATGGAATTGCCATTCTGTAACTCTGAGCTCTTAAACTCAGGATCTTGTGAGCAAGAAAAAATAAAGATAAATATTTGACTATATTTAGGAGCCAAGTTTAGAAACTGAAAGTATACCAACATTAAATTCATGGAGAAATAAGATTACTCTATTTTAAAAATGTAATCTCTTGCTGAAGGATATGCTAAAGAACTGTATCCTTTGCAGTAAAGAACCAAACAAATGTAAGAGAGATGACAATAAAGCAAGAGATTGAAAAGTGACACACCAAAAATTATGTGATCTAGGATATAATAAAATATTAGAATGGGCTGCCAGAGGTATTAGATTGCATTTGTCTCTGAATATTGGAAATGATACTATTCATCCTTATTAATTAAAAATTCAGAAAAGGTAGAGACTCCCTGGAACCCCATTGTTAAATATGGAAAGCTAAAATCGTTATCTCTGATGCATCAATAATCCAAACATGCTTGCATGTCTTTGTTGGTATTACATTCTTGTAAAATATAGTGAAACTTTCTTTTCATCTAAGCATCAAATCAACTGTGCGTACTTTGTTTAAAATATGTGAATAATTAGTAATGTCCTAGATTCACAGGGTGATGCCTCTAAATGACACAAAATATTTTTAAATGTACTTTATTTATCAAGAAAGACAGCCTATTAGAGTAATGACTGTTAATGCATTCTTTTGCACAACTAGAAATATCTATTTTAACTTTAAAAATGTGCTTTAAATTGGAAACAAAAAAATATTTTCCAGCAAATTTTTAATGGTGACTCCATTTCAGAAGGAAAAAAGCCAAATGGAATTCTTCTGTTGGCTCCAGGTCCCTTTTGAGTACTCCATCTTTGCAGAGTAGGACTTGAGTACTTTTAAAACAGCTAGCATTAGATGGGAATTTGTTAACGGTTACATAATTTCAGTAGATGGTTTGGTTGCCTAGGTAGCTGCTGTTATATTAAAATCATGTACTCAGTCTCTAACCAATCTTTCTAAAGGAACTACATATTAAAATCCATTTGAGTCTAGCATTTGGTGTTACACACCTAAATCAAGTACTGTGTGTCAACTGTGTTACATATATGACCTCATTCCATGAACAGCCTCAAGCAAGATGGGTACCATAATTACTCCTTTTACAAATGACAAAACCAAGATTCACAGAACAAAAGAGCAGGATGATGAAATCCATCTAGGTAGGTCTATCTCTTTTTGAAGCCCATGATTGGTGCACCAGGCCAGGTGGCCTCATTTTAATCAGGGAAGCTCATTGGGTGCTGATTTATCTCCAGGTTACTTGTTCCTGTTAATTATTTATGTGCATGTGTAATGCCTTCAGGTGGCTTACCTTCAGAGGTGGCATTTGCCCCAAACTGCATGAAAACTGCCAGCTGTTCAGTTTATGTAATCCAATCATTTAATCAAAAATAGTCAAAATTTAACTCAACTTCAAGTTTTGATTATATGGGCTCAGTGACTTCACTCTGTAAAGCATCCCCTCTGGCAAGCATTGCTGCCAATTGCCACAAGCACTTTCAGCTCATTAATACAGGAAGGAGGTGACTAAAACTTTATGTCCAGGATTGCCTTAGGTGGGAGAGAGACCAATTGATGAAGAGGAAGAGAAAGGAGCAGGAGGGAATGGTGGTGTCAGAGTGAGGTGCAGAGAAGAGGAAGATGAACATTCTGGTAGGATTTCTAACCTGACCACGGGGTTAGGTCATCCATCCCTTCTCCTGTCACCTCTGCGCCCTACTCTGCTTAGGATACTGTCCTTTCCAGTGTCATCAAGCTTGTTCCACATGACAAAATGAGCTGCTTACAGTTAATTGCAAAGGGATATTTTAATAGTAACCTTTAAAAGCACAGTATTCTATAGGTACTACTATCATTCACCCTGGGCATTGATATGGCTGGCTAAAGTTAGGACTGCAGGTCAGGCCCCCTGAGCAATTAAAATCTCCAGCAGAGTGACATGAGGTAAAAGAATCAAAATAGCTACTTCAGAATCAACCTCAGTCTTGTTGCTATTTTAAGACTTCCTCTTTGTAATGGAATGTGACAAGAAATCCCCCATTTTAAATGAAACCTAAGCAGGATTAACTTTATATATGAAGAACCAAACAAAAACAGTTTACTCCTTTGACCATATATGATAAACATGTACTTCTTTTCAATGTTGGTTTAGTGACAGTACTCATCCAGTAAATATTTATGGTATGTTGGGTATGTATCAAGAGCTATACTGAGGGTTGAAGATGCAAAGAAAAAACAGGATATGTCCCTGTCAGGGAGAAACTTGCTTATTAACTGGGGAGATAAACAAGTATAGGACATTAAACTAAGGGTGATAACTTTGCAACTCTTTATTTTGGAACTGTTTTACATGATTTAAACATATTAGTTAATAATTCTCTCAATAATCTTTTATGTAGTTGCTGTTATTATCTGTACTTTATTGATAGAGAGAATGAAGCACAAAGAGGTTATGTGATTTACTAAAGTATCAGACCTAAGCTGGGCGTGGTGGCGCATGCTTGTAATCCCAGCATTTGGGAGGCTGAGACTGGAGGATCCGGATTGGCAGCCAACCTCAGCTACCTAGTGAGGCACTCTGCAGCTTAGTGAGACCCTGTTTCGAAATAAAGAATAAAAAATAGGCTGGGGGTATAGCTTGGAGGTTGAATGCCCCTGAGTTCAATCCCCAGTACCGCAAACAAAAAAAACAAAAAACAAAAAACAACAATAAAGTATCAGACGTAGAACTCAAAACTTAAAGGGTCTGACTCTAGATTCTATGTTTTAACCCACCGTGCTATAAAACACATGAAAGAAAGAACCACTCTCTTAGGGGGAAATGAGAAATAATTCTGAAAGATGATGTTCAATCTGAATCCTAAAAGATAGGTTGAATGTAATCAAAGAAAAGTGTTTCAAGAGAAACATGTAACACATACTGAGGAATGAGTTTATTCATGGAACCTTGATAACATTTGTAAAACTGCAAATAAAAGCATGTGGGAGAGCTGGGTGCATGCCTCTAATCCCAGCTACTCAAGAGGAAGAGGCAGGAGGATTGATGTTCAAGGTCAGCCTGAGAAATGTATAGAGACCCTGTCTCAAAATTAAAAATAAAAAGGGCTGGGGATGTTGCTCAGTGGTACAGCATCCCTGTCATCAATCCACAGTACTACCACCACCACCACCAATATATATATTGGAGAAATGAAGAAAGGAAGGGAAATTACATTGGGACCAGGTTAGGAAGGACTTTTTATGCTCTGCTAAGGAATTTGAATTTTGATCCTACAAATAATCCTAAAAGTTAGGTAAAAATAGGTAACAGTAAGGTACAGGCTGGTTGATTCTGTCCAAATAATGGAAAAAGTAAATGTAGAAATTAGGTAGGCCTAGAGATTATGCATAACGGATAGAAAGGTATTCAGAAAAGGATCAGTATGTTTCATCACACTTATAAGTATGCATGATTTCAAGAAACACTAAGAAAAAGGCTTCTAATTAAGAGCCATATATCATAAGATGAATTCCAGTTTCACAGATGTTAAAATGTACCAGTTAAAGCACCTTAGAACCTATGAATTATAGTTTATAATAACACAAGTAAACATATATTAAATCACTAGTACCAGTTGAGTAAATTAGAACACAAATTAAAATAAAATACTTATTTAATGTTGTGGAGAAATATATTAGAGATATTGAGAATAAATGGCAGTGGTAATTGAGGAGAAGAAATAAAAATTAATATATGATAGTTATAAAATAGAATTGTTGGACTTAAATGTCTTACTATTTGCAGATGCTGAAAGAGAGAAGTTTAAAGATAACCAGTAATATCTAAGATGATTTGCAAGATAAAGTCTTTAAGACCAAAAGCACAAAAATAAGAATATATACTGCTATCACATCATGAGTTTGGCTTTTTGCACATTATGAGGTTGAAATAAAAGTAAGAGTTTCATGTGGAGATACCCAAAAGGCAATTGGAATATAGGCTCCTGCTCAAGGAAAAGGACAGGGCTAAAAATAATGAATTAGGAAGCATTCAAGTCATATAGTCAATGAAATTATGGAACTGGATTGAACACCAATAGCAAAAAAGCCAAGAGTTTATGTTGACTTTCATTAGAAGAAAGCATTAGCAATAAATGAGTGGAGATAGATTGAACCAATATTGTGAAGACATAATTTCTAGGTCTTGGTAATTGATATTCAAGGGCTATAAGAAAAATGGTTCCAATAGAAGATATAGAAAAGTTAAAATGTACTATGGTCCCCCCTAACTATGGCTTTGCTTTCCACAATTTTAGTTACCTCTAGTAAACCATGGTCCAAAAATAATAATTTGAAAATTCCAGAAGCAAAAAATTCACAAGATTTAAACTGTGTGCCATTTTAAAAATAATGATGGCTAGGTGTGGTGGCACATGCTTATAATCCCAGCATTTGGGAGGCTGAGACCAGAGGATCCGGGTTCACGGCCAGCCTTAGCTACCTAGTGAGGCACTCCACAACCTAGTGAGATCCTGTTTCAAAATAAAGAATTAAAAATAGGGCTGGGGGTATAGCTCGGAGGTAGAATGCCCCTGGGTTCAATCCCCAGTACCACAAAAAAATAAAAATTTAAAAATTTAAAAAAAAATTAAAATAATAATGAAATCTAATTTTTAAATGCCATCTCATTCTGCCATCACTCTACCTATTAGTCATTTAGCTGTCTTGGGTTTCAGATCAGCTGTCATGGTATAGACTTGTGTTCAAGTAACCCTTATATAAGTGGCCTAATGCTACATTTCAATGTCTACATTGCAATGTCACTTCATCTCACCATATATGCACTGTATGATCTTATATCATCACAAGACCAAATACAATACAGTATCTTGAGATATAATTATAAACACTTGAGATATAAACACTCACATAAATTTTATTATAGTATATTGTTATATTTTTTTATTATTGTTCATCACTTCCTCTAATTTACAAGTAAAACTTTGTCATAGGTACGGATGTATAGGAAAAATACAGCATATGTAGGGTTCAGCATTATCCATGGTTTCAGTTATTCCTTGGGGGTCTTGGAACATATCCCTATAGATAGTAGGGGACGACTGTATAGCAGTGCGGTTGGAAAAGAGTAAAAGTTTTAATTATAGATGTGCTATATTGAAAAGGGTTCCCAGGACATCAAGTGAAAATGTCCTAAGAGTAGTTAAAATGTGGTCTATATTTCTGGAAATAGGTCAAATCCAGATATATAAATCTGAAAGTCATCTATTCATAGAGTTGAAACTGTGGCATGAAAAATTGCCAAGAGAAAAATGTAAAAGGATAGTAAAAAGTGATTCCAGTGTAGAACCTTAAAGTAAGCTATATTTAGCCAGAAGAGGAAGCTCTGTCTTATTAGACTATTGAGTAAGAAACTAAAGCAACGATGATACATTGAATGGTAATATGTATGAAGCATTTTACATCTGTTATTTGTAATACTTATTAATAATTGCATGATGGATACTCACATCTCTATTTTACAAATGAGGAAAACCTAGGGCTTGTTTACTTTTCTAGGGTTACATAACTAATATGGCTGAATGGGGATTTGAATTTGTGGGTAATAATGTACTCTCAGTCTACACAAAGGCTGTATTCCTGTACTTTTTCATGCATTGCTCTTCCTTCTTTATAAAACATTCCTAACAAACCCAATCCCTTCCAGAGGACACAAGCAAGCCATGTACCTGAGAGACGGAGCTGATTCCATACCTAATAGCATCTGGAGTTGGTGATTGACACTGACACTTATTTATCTATAAAGATGTATTCTTCATTTGTACCAAAAAGAGGTTTTCTTAAAACATGTGACTTTTTAATCCTCATTTTTCTCTTTTGATTGAAACAAATATTCCCCTACCAAAGGGGAAAAAAAAGCAATGTAAGATGATGATAACAGCAAAATATCCTTGAATTCAATGATGTGAACAATAAGGAATAGTAAGAAGTATGACAAAATAGAGAACAAAGCCCCATCTAAAAAGGAAGCAAAGCCAAGCACGATGGTACATGCCTTTAATCCTAGTATTTGGAAGGCTGAGACAGGAGGATCACAGGTTTAAGGCCAGAGAGATCCTTAGGGCTGGGGGTGTAGCTCGGAGGTAGAACGCCCCTGAGTTCAATCCCCAGTACCGCAAAAAAACAAAAACAAAAAACAAAAAAATACAAAGGTTTGGAGGTATAGCTCAGAGGCAGAACCTTTCTTGGTTGAAATCCTAGTACCACAAAAATTTAAAATTAAAATAAATAAGAAGGTAACAACCTCTCAAAGCTCTGTGTTGCTAAATCTCCAGATTTTATAAGGGAAGCTAGAAACGTACAACATCAGATGAACCTCTCATTTTTAATGTCTAACTCTCTCTTTTTTTTTCTTAGTTTTTAGTGATACAATAAAATTATACATAATAGTGAGATATATTGTTATATATTCATAGATGCATATAACATTATTTGGTTTCATTTTACACACTCTGCAACTTTACAAAGGGAAATTGACAAGTCCCATGCACTCTAACTCCACCAGCTTGCCACCATAATGTGTTTCCACATGACAATCTTTAGTATTGATGATGTCATTCTGCCTTTTATCTTCCTAATTTATATTCTAAGTTTCTTCTAGTTTTTATGTTGCTTTACTCTCTTTTAAATGAAATCCATCCCATCAGTGTTCTTAGGACATCTAGAGCTAAACACAATCATGAAAATTCTCTCTGACCCTTTCAGGAACCAGTGGGACTGCTCCTGTCTTTATGTTGTGTGGTCTAATTAATACTGCTTTAGCATTTTCCCCTTCTTTAGCATGTATATCACCGTGTTGGTGCTTAATAAGTTTTAGTGAATAAAAACTCTTAATGATTTCTTTTCACATTAATTGTGATGACATATCTTACATATCCAATACTTGTAAAGTTGCAGCCATTTTCTCATATACTTCAATACAAAACCTTATGTTTTTGTTATTAAACTTTTTTAAATTTAATAACCATTATTCTAGATTTTAAGCCCAGTTTCCTGACTTATAGCTCTTTTTACAGCTCCAAGTAAAAAGACCTGACACTCATTCTCTGTTGTGTTCTTAGACAGAGTGAATGTTGATGGTTTTCTCCACTGAGGTATACATAATTTAAAAGGTCCAAAGTAGACCTGATTTGTCATTAGAATATTGCATTAGTCATTACGCATTACCTCTGCAACATCCTACAAATATCCACAGCATCATTTATATTTGACTGCATCCATTCTCCACACCCAGAGTCTTACCACACTGTGACACACCTGCTCACCAGTAGTGCATGACATTTGTGATTTTAGCTACTTGGCTTCCTCAGCCATTATCCAGAACTCTGGCCTTCAGGTCCTCTTCAGTATTCATCCTGATTACAACATTCCTTCCTGGAAACCATAAATATACCTTGGATGATGAAGAACATTCCATTCCTATTCCTCTTCCTAGAAGAAGTAATCTATGAGCGTCAATTTATCTGACTCACTGAGGCCTTTCATCCTACATGAGTCTTTCTCTGAGAACTATCCAAGCCATGGTGTCAATAATGATAGCAATGCACACTTCCTAAGGTTTCACCATGTTCCAGGCTCTATGCCATACACTTTATGTATGTCATTTCCTACGTTCCTTAATAACAGTAATTAGAGAAAGACTGCTTATACACACTTAGCCAAGGATCCAAGACGTAAAGAACTTCAATAGCCTGACATAGTGATTGTCAGGGTCAATTTTCCAATAGGTCTATCTATCCTGAAAACTCTGCTCTGAGTCATTGTTAAAAACAAGTCATCTTGTGCTAGCTTTGATTTGATCACATAGATTACCAATTGGACTGTGGCAGCTACAATTACTAATTACTAAGAGATTCATCTTCTGTGAACAACTAACACTTAATTGACAGGCATGTATCAAACCCTAAAGCAGAATTTAGATAGTCTACTATGGAGCCAATAATTTTTAACCTTTTTTAAATCAAGAGGAATACTTTTTCAAACATTGTTATATCTTTAACAATTTGTTAGGTATGTGCTTTAGTGCCTAACACACATCTTCATTTCTTCAATCAGGTTGTTAGTAAAATATTGAATAAGAAAGAAACCCAGGCTGTGCCATTGTGGTATGATTTTCTACCTTTTTGTCCATTATGAAATGAATGACTGACGACATATTTTCTATACCATTTTCACAATTCCATTAGCAATCCTAATTCTATAGCTCTTTTTCCATTAAAAAATAAATAAGATCACTAGTAAAAAATGGAATAAGCATGATGTTACCATAGGAACAACATCAAATCAGTTGTACTTTTTAAATGAAATAATTAAGAAATGTGGGTACTTTCTTATCAGTGATAAGTTACTGGTGTTCCAACACACTACAGCAAAGAACCCCTTAGCTTGAAGCATTCATGGAAAATTTAGCATGTGTCTATTTTTTAGAAAACTTCTGTTGTCCTACCAACTATTAATTAATTCCTCTAAACTAGACAGTGCTTTCAGTCTTCATTTTCCATTTGTTCTACAGAAAATTTCACAAGAAGTTACATAGAGGTACACTAAATTAAGAAGTATATATATATATATATATATATATATGAATAAATATTCACCAACCATCCATATCAGTCTTAGCTGTCATAAACTGCATGAGATTGAGGACAGCATGCTTTTACCTGCTTTGGAGCATGCCCAGAAAAACACATTCTGGAAAGAAATCCTTAGTAATTACTTTTCTCAATGACTATAATCTCTGTTGAGCCCCCTGTTTTGTCCTTGAGATTTTAATGTTTATCTATTTTTAATACATCAAAATATTAGTTTCTCATGAGAAGGGACATGCAATAACAGGCATTTGGAGATTGTTGTTTGCTTTGCAAAGTGGATGGATCAGACTTAAATGTATTTCTTAAATAGGTCAAGAAATAATCGTTTTTTTACATTTAATAAATAAATGTTGAAAGCACAAAGGGAAGTGGTGACTAAACAGAACCCTAGTGGATACCTAAATTTCTGTTGAGGGAGATTTATCCCTTTAGTTTAAGACTTAGATATAAAGTAAATGGCAAATATGTAGACAAGTGATCTTTCAGCTATCATTAGTCTTTTGTAAGGGAATTTGGCACAAACTTTGGTAAGTGAAGAGGGAGGACTCTTGAACCTGAATTTTTGTTGTTGATTTTTTTTATCACCTTCAAAATTGTTACTCTTGAGTTTCAAAATATAATTTTCCTTAGACAAATACCATCTAATCTCATTTAAAGGGGCTTGTTTGGGGTAATATTTTTGCAGCATTTATC
This sequence comes from Graphiurus murinus, assembly GCA_004027655.1. Lineage (NCBI taxonomy): Eukaryota > Metazoa > Chordata > Mammalia > Rodentia > Gliridae > Graphiurus > Graphiurus murinus. Next base: position 60,799 of record PVLC010000228.1, on the reverse strand, counting down.
TTTAGAAACAATGTTTAACTCTTGTTTTTCTATGTCATTATGACTGAAAGTCTTATTAGAACTCTACTGATTAATTATAAAGCTTATATTGTATTTAAATAGCCACATTTTGCATATTTATAGCTTGAGAGAGTTCTTTACAAATAAGTGTTTGGAGCATCACCCAATTCTGGTTTAAATTAGTGTTGGGAATATTTTGTTCCATAAAATTATTCCAAAATTTCTGATGTTCTTTAAGAGATAAAGTTGTTGATTTTATTCAATGGTATGTTGCAAAGACTCTTCTATTAAAAATGTTTCACTGAAAATTTATCCTTCTAGCCAATGCCTAGGAAATTTATCTTGATTGCAATGAAAGATGGCAATTTGGATCAATTATTTATTCTTATAATAACTCAAGAGCTTTTATCATCAAGCACTTGCTATTTGAAAAGCTGACTCCCATCTCTAAATAAAGTGAATATTAATCTGTTCTTTTTAATTCTTGTAACACAACTTTATCTTTTGCTAGTCTGTTTTATGAGCTAATGAGTGAATACTAAATGGAATCTGAATTATCAACCTTCTGCATTGTTTACAGAGACATATATTAAATATATACAATAGAATGAACACTAAAACACATTTTCTTTTAAAGAATAATATTTGGGAAACTTTCTCTGATGCTTTAAGTTAAAATATAATTATTGGTGGAATTCATCAGTTTCCTTACCTTTTTTCATTTTGACCACCTGCCTCTTATAGTTGTATGTAAAAAAAAAAATGGCTATCCTTTATTTGCAAATGGAAAAGGCAAACCAAAATCAATAATCAAAATTGGGTGTTATGCCAGTTTGATCAACTTCGGGATACAAGATTTAATTATACAAAATGTGAAATATTATCTACAAAATACAAATTTTACCTTTATTTATCATCTGAAACTTAAGAGTCATGAGCTCTGCTTTAAAACCACCATTTTAGTAATTAATTTTTGAGAGGGCAACTGAATTTTTTTAAATAAATAAAATTTTATCTTAAAATCCGTATTTCTTTCACTTTTATCATGACATTATCTTAAAATCTATATGTCTTTGATCTCAAAAATATCTTATTTTAAAAATGCTTTTATCTTAAAATTGATGTTGGCAACTGAACTTTGAAGCATACAGCAGTTTTCAGACTCTGTAGTAAGTTCTGCTGATCATTAATTTTTTAAAATTCAATTCTGGTCAATTCTACCACAATAATTGCAACAGAATGCACCAGTGATGAACATAAAAGTTTAATGTAATGCATAAAATACAAGTCAGTAGCTAATTTTAATAGTGGTCACTTCAAATTCTATGCAGGAAGCATCAAGTTCTATATTATATAGAGACTGGGGAACAAAAGTGATATTCTGGTGAAGATTATTTTGGGAATAAAAATGGGAAATTTAATAGCCATCTAGGTCATTTCTTTAAACTGAAATATTATTTGTTTTATTTTTATGATGTGATGCCCTAGTAATGGTTCAATAGCATCACAAATAGCTGTATACCCTCAATGATAACATGTTCTTTTATTTTTGGAAATTCACTGACATCAAAATAGGTATAAAAATACCTACTTCCATGGGTCTTCTGAAGATCAAATGAGAGGATGTGTATGAAAGAGCTCCAGATGATGCCATACAAATGATATTTGGGTTATACAAGGAAGCTTTAAAGATGACTTTGAACAGTGGAAGGACCCTTGGGCTTGGTGTTTGAAAAATCCAAGTTTGGGCAGCCAGGTTCTTAGAGTAGATCATTTAAATTTAATTCCACTGGGTCTCACTTTTTTCTGTGTAAAATGGGGATAATTTCTTCTACAGTTCTGTTTTGTAAACCACTTGAAAAAATGAAATTGCTTTGTGAACAGTGAAGCACAATACTAATATAATATATTGTTCTTAGAATAATTACTTATTAAATATAGTATGGGTAAAAGGAATTTATTTACAACAAAATGAATGCAATTAAGTGAAAAAAATCTCTCTCTCTGTCTCTCTCTCTCTCTCTCTCTCATTCTCTCTGTCTCTCTCTCTCTTTCTTAGTACTGGAGACTGAACTCAGGGTCATTCTACATCTGTGCTACACCCCTAGCCCTATTTTATTTTTTATTTTGGAATAGAGTCTCACTAAATTTCTGAGACTAGCCTCAACCCTGGTATTCTCCTGTCTTAACTTCCCAAGTACTGGAATTACAGGTGTGTACCACCACACCTGGTCAAAAAAACTTCTTTAGAAAATATTGGCAATTGAAGCGAGTTGTTCTGTTCTTGAATAACATCTCAGTAATCGATCAAGAGGGACAGAGAAATGGCAGACAAAGCCCTGGCTTCTTACAGTTTACAGTTTACAGTTTATCTTACAGAGTTTGAGACTCTATAAAATAAAAGGGAAATAAACCAAAAACAAAAAGTTTTGTTATAAGTCCTTTAAGGGTTAAATCTGATATGTACCATCAATAATATTTTTAACTGAGAATTAATTGTACAGAAAATATCATCCTATGTATTGATATGAGAGAAATATGTGTGTGTGTGTGTGTGTGCACATGAATATGTGCCTGTGTACACAAGTAGTGGGAATAGAGTTGAAATTTATACTAAAAAATATAGATGTTTCCTTACCTTCCCTAAATAAGCCTATGTATTTGAGAAATATAAAATCAGATAATACAAAGAAACATAAAATTAATACCAAATGATTTATGCAAGAATGTATTATTTTTATTGGACCTACTATGTCGAAAATGGCTGATTATTTTTACAAAAAGAAAGGATTAAATTTCAGTGACCAAATATTTGTAGCTATGTTTTTCCCAAGGTCTAATAAGTTGAAATTAAAACATAAGAATTAAGGATAAATTATGTTATGGTCAAACATATACGTATAGCCATAACTCTTTAGTTTTCTAGTTATTCCTTTAGACAAATGAAGAGCACTAAACTGCTCTTTCTCTTTGCTACAGAATACTATCACTTCCTAAGGATGATGCGCTAATTCTTACAGGATAAACACAACTTCCTCTTACATTTTAATTTTAACTTTACATTTTAAGATTTTGTAGTATAGTCACTGGGAAGATTAAGAGACAGTTTTTTTTATGGTTAGGAAATAACATAATTTCCTAAAGACTCTTTCATTGAAAGAAATATTTTCAACTAAAGCCTTGTCCTCAGAAATATTTTCACTTGAGTACAGTTATGTGATCTGAGGATAGCAATGAAGTGGCTTTGAGGTCACAACTAGCTATTGTCTATTAAATGTGTATAAGATAAGAGGTTAATTATCTATAGGTTGCCTTAATTAGCAGATAACATTTTCTAATTTAACTAGGCCTCAGTGATAATAATCTACAGTCAGGTGTCTAAATAGCATTCCCATATCCTTTTGGGCCATTAGTTCTCTCATTTTGAAAGTTTTCAATATTCTTTTCAAGGCATCTTGAATACTTGAGCAGCAATTTTCCCTGTTTGCAGCAATCACGAGTTGAATGCTTTTGTGAATGGGAAATTAAATGGGTTTTCAACAATGTAGATACTTTTAAATGAGAGGCCCAATGAAATTATGGATGAATCAAGGGACAGCAGGAAGTCTCTGATTTTCTCCATTTGTACATGTCTTTCTAAAAAATGCCCTTAGAGTTCTTTATAGATATTAACCCATTGATGTCTTTGCCTCCTGTTTTTCCTGATCTATCTATCTCTCTCTCTCTTTTTTTTTTTTTTTTTTTTTTTTTTGTAGTACTGGGGATTGAAGTCAGGGGCATTCTACCTCCAAGATACACCCCTAGCCCTATTTTTAATTCTTTATTTTGAAACAGGGTCTCACTAAGTTGCAGAGTGCCTCACTAAGTAGCTGAGGCTGACCGCAAACCCGGATCCTCCAGTCTCAGCCTCCCAAATGCTGGGATTACTAGCATGCGCCACCATGCCCGGCTCCTAATCTCTTTTTTAATAGCTCCAAAGATTCACATAAGAATAGGTTGTAAGACATCAGTCAACTGTACTTGTCAGGTTTTATATTTATAAAGTACTGAAAATGTACTTCTGATCACTGGAGAATTCTTACAAAGGTGGTGTGTGTGTGTGTGTGTCCCTGACTTCCATAACTATAAAATATAAATAGTATGAAAAATGTTTCAAAATCTAAAGAGAATATAAGAACTCATGCAGGCAGAAAGTAAAGGGTCATATATTTTCTCTCATGTGAAATTAGGGAGAAACCAGGGTACAAGCGGGACTCCAGAGAAAGGAGGAAACCAATAGAGCAATGGAGAGAGTCTAGGAAAGAGCAATTGTGGTGGGGAGGAAGAATTAATAAAGGAAATACTTCCATTGGGTGGGGTGAGAGCAGGGCGAGAAGGAGGGAAGCTCACCCAGTGCTGTGTGCATGTATTTTTCTATCACTCTGAACTTCATTAGCATGTGAGATTATAATGCACCAATAAAAGTATATTTTTAAAGATAAGAACTCATATAGGAAAAATAAAAAGAGGTGTAATCCTACTTGCTATTTGCTTATTGCCACATTAATCTGTGAGAAGAATGATTTGGAGAAGGGTTACTGGGTGTTTAAGGCAAACAGAATTTTAGATGCTTCTCTGGAAGAAGATGGAATCAATGAAGGTTCAGATTCACCTGCAAAAGCTGCAAGCAGGTTTGACCTACGTGACCAAATCTAGCTGCAGCTAGATTTGAGAAGGCATCATTGGTATTCACCATACATACTTCTGAGGAGGAAAATGTAGAAACATCAAATTTTAAGGAAAATGATTCTAGTAACTATACTAGAGGATAAATCATTTGACTTTCATATTAATCACATTATTATATAAAAAGTGGTTCCTTGAAATAATTCCCATTCACTATTTCTCATATATTCCTCCCAGAACTCAGTTATTCATTCAGTAAAGACTTAATCAGCCAAAATCACTGCATGGTTTTCCAAAGGAGAGGTTGGACAGATAAATTATTAGAACCATGGGCCTTGGAGTTGAACCACCTGGGTTTAGCTCTTAGCTACACTCTTTCCTAGATGTATGATAGAAAAAACTAGTTATTCTCTTTAAACCACAGTCTTATCACCTGTAATATGGGGATAATAATAATGTCTCCATCCCTGTTTTAATGAGAAGATTAAATGTAACATGTTGAAGAAGCTTTTACAGTATCTGGTATATTATAAATGCTCAATAAACGGTAGTTATTGTTAGAGTTCTAAATGTAAATAGATCACTATTTTGAAATATTTTTATGTTTACTGCTACAATCATGCAAATCTATGCCTCGTTTATTGATTTCTATAATAATAGAAAAAAAAGTAGCCAGGCATGGTGGCACATCCTTGTAATCCCAGTACTTGGCAGGCTGAGACAGGTGGACTGCAGGTTCACAACGAACCTCAGCTATTTAGTGAGGCCATCCACAACTTAGTAAGACCTTGTTTCAAAATAAAAAATAAAATATGGCTGGGGTATAGCTCGAAGGTAGAAAGCCCCACTACAGCAAAGATAATAATGATATAAAACTAGAAAAAATTGATATAAATAAATAAATATTATAAAATAATGATATAAAACTAGAAATTGAAACATTCAAAGTGAATTTTCCAAGTCCCTAAGAAATTTCCAAATAGAGATATAAATGCTTAAATATACAACAGTGTTTCAATTCATTAGATATTTAAAATTACTATTTGTTTAGTTTGTTTTTAACTAGATAATTAAACCCTTATTCTGAATTTATTTCAAACATAAGATGTATATATTAGAAAACTTAACTTTAGGTATACTGAGACTTCATTTTATAAATGCTTCAATTTTAAGTGGCAAGACATTTATTGAGGTTAAAGAATAAAATCATTCTGAGAGAGTATGAAGACAATATCTGGATAAGGATATTAAGGTAACTTACATGTTTATTTAGAAGCAGAGTTGGTAATTAGTTGTATCTTTTTGTGGCAGTTTGCTGTTACTGCTGTGTTTTGTTATTTTATTGGTTTGTTCTCTTCTCAGAATTTTTTTCTAGAGAATGGAGAGAATTATATAGGGACAATCTAAAATGATGGCATTTATAATGCTCTGAATTAAATTTATAACCTAGAAAATGTTCATGTAACTTATATTTGTCAATTTCCTAGTGAATCACAATTCTCTGTTAACAGTTTTGAGTGAAACTTCCATAAACCACTCCAATATTCTGTAAGTTTCCTTATTATTTTTACACAGTAAGGCATTCTCCCTTGAAAGTGCTGTGATTATCTGATAACAATGCAGGGAATCAAATTCAAGATTCCTTTCTCACATTAGCATTATATTTTAATTCACTGAATTTGTGTCATGATGCTACTACATGTAATTCAGTTCAGTAAGAATCCTGCTCTCAAAAGAAAAAGAAATTTTGCATTTTGTAAGAAATATTCCCAGAGAACAAAAGAATGTGGCATAAAAAGTATATAAACACAGCATTTTAAGGAATTGCTTGATATCATCTCTATCTTTTCACTCCAGAATCCAGAAAAAATTGAGATGTAGACCAAGGACTCAAGCTGCTGTCGATCAAAGCTGTTGCCTTTTGAAGCACATTAATTGCATTATGGGCTTAAATGTATATCCCCAATGTGGTTCTTAGAACTAAGCTTACAGTTCAAATATGCAGGATTCCTTTGCAAGAGCAGAGCATACCCCTAAGCTTACTGCATATCAGTACAGTAGCATATAGCTTCTATGCAGGTAGATGGGTAGTAATAACCCCTGATGCCCTGAACAAAGCATACTCAGTCCATTCTCCTAAATTTATCCATCAAATCAGGCATTCCTCTGCTGCAGAAGATGGACAGAAGAAAGCAGCCAAAAAGATGAAAGTAGAACTCTCTTATTTTTTCCTTTAGTGAGTGTAGTGGAAATTCCCCCTTTACTCAATTGGAATATGAAGTGAAAATAAGTATTCCAATCCTAAAATAGACAACATCCGTGCTATTCAAAGAAAAAGAATCCCAGATGGTTGGGATGATCAGGAGATACTTCAGAGAGAAGACAGTATATAAGATAAGCTTAAAAGAGGAATACAAATTAAGAGAGGCAAGATGAAAAGAACAAGGCTGTCATAAAGAGCTGAGTAGAAAGTCCAGGAGAAATAACTAGAAGATTCCAAAGCATTAAAGAACACACAGAAGCCAGGTGTGGTGGCACATGCTTGTAATCCCAGCATTCAGGAGGCTGAGACCAGAGGATCCAGGTTCAGGGCCAGCCTCAGCTACCTAGTGAGGCACTTCGCAACTTAGTGAGACTCGGTTTTAAAATAAAGAATAAAAAATAGGACTGGGGGTGTAGCTCAGAGGTAGAACGCCCTGAGTTCAATCCCCAGTACTAAAAAAAAAAAGAAAAAAGAAAAAAAGAACACTCAGTTGATACTGGAGTGAATTTTTCATTAAACATGGTATGATTTAAGACTTTAGGAATATTTAAGAGGCAAGAATAATGCAGACATAGAGTATTGCAATAAAAAATTATATATCACGCATATTTAAGTGGACCTGGCATTCTGTGAAAATAATGTCTCATTACAGTAGATGTTGTGGATTCAGGTTCAGTTGTTGGACAAATGAAACTGGTGTCTGTGTCAAACTAGGAGGAATGGAGAAAAACACTAAACAGATTTATAGGAAAAATAAGGCTATAGTGAAGAAGATTTCAGCATATGTATTACAGAAAGTAGAGCAAAGCCCAGAGATGAAATCTACATTATAATTATGTAAATCATTAGAATCAAAGAAATAAGTGGATTTTAAGGGCCAAGTGGAGAATCATCAATGGATGCCACAGGATTAGTGCTATATGGCAAAGTGCTATATAAGCCAATGGAGAAAGATGGGTAACTACCCTAGAAGTTGTTGATATTGATGAGGAATTCAATGGTGTAAGGGTAGCAAAAGCCAGTGGTTTAAGTACATACTGGTGGATAATCTTCTGGGCCTCATTTTGGATTATAATATGCTAACTTATTCTGGCCTTATAGGTAAATAGGCTAGCATGCATCTTTGGAGAAAATGAGGCTTCAGTTAATTAAATTAGGAAAGAGGCCGGGCGTGGTGGCGCACGCTTGTAATCCCAGCATTCAGGAGGCTGAGACCGGAGGATCCGGGTTCGTGGCCAGCCTCAGCTACCTAGTGAGGCACTCTGCAACTTAGTAAGACCCGGTTTCAAAATAAAGAATAAAAAATAGGGCTGGGGGTATAGCTTGGAGGTAAAATGCCCCTGAGTTCAATCCCTAGTACCGCAAAAAAAAAAAAAAAAAATTAGGAAAGAGTTTTGAATAAAGATTTGAAAATTTATTACAATGTGCAATAAATTGCAAAGTCAATAACATAGGATGTAGGAGATATTGGTAAAATAATGGTCAGAAGATAGGTGGCCAGGGAAGCAGTGGCAATTCAGATAGGAAAAGGAGCCTGGGAAGAACCCAGAGCAAGGGTTAGGAAAACAAATAATTGAGGTGGAAGTTCCAGGCAACTGTCTACAGTACAGAAAGTAGCATAATATAATCATTTTCAGGCCCAAGTAACTTTGGGATGTTGAGAAATTGTATTCATTCTACACTATATAATTAGGAATAGGAATTAGCATCCTCTTATTGGAACTTACTGCTAAAAACATGGGAGTTTTTAGAGACAGATTCAAGCGCTTGCCCACATATTCTAGTGTAGGCATGATGCCATCCAGTGGTTAGATGGGTTACTTTACAGGTCCTTTCCATTCCTCTTTAAGAATATATTTTATAGTGAATATTCATCAAAGTTTCAACAAGCGCCTATGAAAAGTGTTTTATTGTATCATCAAAAAATCACATCGAAGGGATTTGATTTGCTTTTCACATCTAAGCTAATGGAGTTATATCCAGCTTGTTTTCTATACGTGTTATGCTCTGAGGAAACATGATTTAGCCTGTCCTCTATCGAAATTAATGCAATAAGGAACCATGAAATAATGGGACTTACACTGTATTCAATTTTAGCTCTAATAGAAACACAATGGAAAATAACATCTGTGATGTAGGCCTTGTTGATCAGAGGAAAGTAATGGATATTTGCTGCCATGATTTTACTGGTGCTCTGGGTTTTATCCTTCATGGTATGCTCATCATATAGTAATGATATGATAAATACTTTTAACTTGACTCACAGTCTGTTTGTCTATAAAGTCATCTGGTCAAACTTAGCGGGGAGACTTTAATTTGGCTGCTGACAAAATAGGACAAATTAAGCTGCCATTAGCAGGGACCCTTAAATTTTTTTATAAAAGCAAAGGTTGCAGGCTTATTGCACATCTCTTTAAAACATATATATTTAAAAGTGATTTTAGGGACATCCTATTTGGGACCTTTAGCAATGAAATTTTCCATTTCCACATAAATTCAGTATTTGAATCTCCACGGTAAATTAGCTTTATATGTTAGCTACTTTATTTTCCTCTAAAGCAAAAGCAAGAATAGAGGTAGTTTCATTATCATTATCATAATTTGTATGTGAAATCACTGAACATTTGGTCTAGGCCCAATCTCTAAGGAACCTTGATTTACCTTGTATCAATCGTGTAAACATATTTGAAATCACTTTAGAAAAAATATATACCAATATTGCTTCAAAAGACCTAAAGGAGAAGTGTTACCACAGTCAACAGTGTTAAGCTCATACAGTTCACAGAGATATCTGTTATTCTTTTTTATGTCTTTATAGTGCTCCATTTTATGGGTCATCTGAATGTATTCACCCATCTCCTGTACTTTCACATCTAGAGTTTTTGCCCCCACCCCCATATTTTGACACAATGATTTACTTTGTGCATGCTATAATTTATATTGTTCAAGTCCTATCTTCAGGGTAAATTTCTAGAAGTGGGATTGCAGAGACAAGAGTTGCCAAAGATATATAATATTGTTAGATTTTGCTAAATTCTCCTCCACTGAAATTGTACCATTTTGTGTTTCTACCATCATACATCTTAAAATAAGTGAAAACATTAACATTGAGTAATTTATATTAAACAATAAAACACTTTACTAGAACAAGTATAGGAGTATAAATTCTTTACACACTCACTTCCAGATTCCAGACTGAAATTTAAATCTGGCAACCTAGGCCACTGTAGAAACAACAGGAATGTAAAGCTAGATAAACATGGACATGTAGAATGACATATGTTGAAGCATTAGTATTCATGATTGTATGTCTCTTAGGCTAATTAAAAATATACAATACAAAATAATTCATACAATGGAAATGTAGATTAGCAGAGATCCTGTTAGCAGGAAGTGAATACTGACAATACAAAAATGACTGAATGCATGTCCCTTTTTTTCTTGTTTTGTAGTCCAGGGGATTGACCTCAGGGTCTCGCAAGTACTGAATGTTGTGGTTTTGATCTGGAATGTCACCTCAAAAGTCTCGTGCATTGAATCTGGTCCCAATGTAGCAAGCTTCAGAGTGGGAATGTGGCTCAAGGAGGTGGTTCACTGGGAGTGCAGCCTTGGGGATTACATATGTCCCTGGCTGCTTCCCACTGCCATAGATTTTCTCCTCTTCCACCATATCCTAAGGCCCTGCTGCCAAGTTGACCTGCCTCTGTGAGCTGGCTGACATGAATTGACCTCTGAAACTTCTAAAACCTCTGAAGTGGTGAGCCCCAAATAAATCTTTCTTCCTCTAAATTATGCTTGTTGGGTAGTTTGTTTACAGTGATGAAAAAGCTAACCAAAATACTTGGCAAGTATTTTTCCACTGAGCTTCACCTCTAGCCCTTTTTTAAAATTTTTGTTCTGAGACAGGATCTCTCTTAAGTTGCCCAGGCTGGCCTAAATCCACCATCCTCTAGCCTCAACTTACCAAGTAAGTGGGACTACAAGTATGCACCCAGCTTCCTATTTTTACTTCTTAAGAGTTTGACCTTTTCTATGTAATACATATGCTACTCTCAAAATACAATCTCCTTCCCTTTATTTTTCTTCTAGGGCTTTCATTGCTCTCTGCACTAACCCCATACCTTTCTAGATTTCTAGTATTTCTACTTAAACAGTTCCTGAGATCCCACAATCTGATTTCTTGATTCCTATTGTCAGATCATGTGATGGTAACCACTATAGATCCCCCACATGTAACACTAATGGTCTTTCATTGACACTCAGAAGTCTGCCCTGCTACAGACTGAAGATGTCTGAAATTTCTCTAGTATATTTTCTTTCAGCTGATGATCTTGGTTTTTACTTAATGAGAAGACCAAGAATATTCCATTTGTGTTGCTACCAATTCTCTTTTTTTGGGGGGGAGGGGGGCAGTAGAGTTTGATCCTGAGGACATTCTACCCCTGAGCTACACCCCCCAGTCCTATTTGATCTTTTTATTTTGAAACAGGATTTCACTGAGTTGCAGCGGACCTCACTATGTTGCTGAGGCTAGCCGCAAACCTGCGATGTTTCTCTCAGCCTCCCAAGTACTAGGATTAAAGTGTGCACTACCACACCCGGCTTGTTCCTATCAATTCTATCCTCCTTTTCTTATAATATTTTTATTATCACTCTTTTTTTCTTTTCTTTTTTTCTTCCAGGCTAACTCCCCATGCTATTCCTCTGGAGCTGTGTTGCATAAGTCATTTCCATTTTAATTTATAATTTTTAAATCTTCCTTTTACCTGACAGTTCTCTTTGTCTACCACCCATTTATAGGTCTCGCCCATCAAGATTTCTTCTTCCACCTTATGTCTTTGGGTTATTACTTTTCTTTTGTCCTTTGAACTGCAAGATTCTGAAAGGCATTACTTTAAAATTGCAGCATTTTACTTACTTGTCAAGCTCTTGTTATCTGGCTTCCACTTTATAAAACTGTTCTCTAAAAAGTTTCTAGTGACCTCTAAACTCTAATTCCAGTAGTTTTTCCCAGTCTTGATCCTCCATAAACTCCTTGTAAAGATTGTTAGAATTGATTGGACTTTTCTTTAAACTACTGTTTTATGATTTCTCGGGACATTTTTATTATGGCTTACTTTCCCTCACTCCCTAGTTCACTTGCACCAATTTCTAAAATTAGGCATTCCGTAAAACATCTTCATAAGCCCCATTTAATAATTCACTAGGAAACATTTTCCTAAGTTCCATTTAATAATTCACCAGGTGAAGAATCTTGAGGACTGTTCATAGGGGTACATCTCCTGGATTTTGAAAATGGCATAACACACTTTGAGGGCTCAAGGCAGAAGGCTCAAGAGTAGAAGAAGCTATGTGTCCCGATCCCATGCAATGTACTAGGGACTTTATTTCTTGAGCTAATAGACATCACAGTTTAGTATGGCAATGTATTTTAACTGTCCAAAAGCAGAGATATAACCTATAATTAAAAAAGCATAAATGTTAACTCTTCTTTTAGCATTTCTACTGTGCAGATTTCATCCTGTTACTGTGTCTAAACTGCTCACAGTTATGCCATTAATAGTCATCTGTTCCTTATTGGAAATAGTTCTCTTTCTTCAATTTTAAAGGCCTAATTATTTAAAAGAATTAAACATTTTGCACATAATATTATGGTTTCATTTGACATGTCATTCTCTGATACAACCTGATCTTTATAGTATTTGTTCAAAATAAGAATGAAATGTATTATGTTCTATTAGTCTGGAAATTAGGAAATATTTAGTCATATCTATTGCCAAGTCAACAAGTATTTATTGTGCACCAATTATGTGTAAGTCACTCTTCTGGGTATTAAGAATTCAAGCCAGATAAAACCTTTGCCCCTGCAGCAGGCATGTTTCATTGGGTAAGCTATTAGAATATGTATAGCTTATATCTGTCTCTTCCTGTAATGAGTGCAGTGCTGAATAGGATATAACAGCTTTTAGTAAACACATTAAGCTGGACAGATAGGAAGGTCTTCTATAAAGAAATGGTTCATACTGGGCATAGATTCTCCATGAGGGGTAACAATATATGGCAATATATGGAGACACTTTTAACTGCCATAACTCAAGGGGAAGGGTATGACTCACATTTAGCAATAATGCTAAACATCTTATAATGCAGCAGCTATCTCCCAAACAAAGAAATATCTGGTCCAAAATGTCAACAGAGTCCAGGCAGAGAAGCCCCACTCTAGGCTTAATTCCTAGATTCTCTATTAGAAGGGGAACGTAAACCATATTTTTATAACCTCTCCTACCTCAGACCATCTCCTTTCAAGCCTCTGATCTTTGTTGTTGTTGTTGTTGTTCCATGGATAAACTGTTCAGGTGAAATATGTACCTTCTATTTGTTTTCTGGACTGTTCTCAAGGGTCAATCAATGCTTACTAAAGTTTCTGAGCAAGCACTAAGGTAGTAAGTTCTGTGCCTGCTGGGCGTAATTATAGGAAACAACTTCGTTTTTAAAATCTCATAACAAGAAGTACAAGCACAATCCACAAATTACAATTCCTTTCCAGTGTGTTTGTGCCCTCAGTAGCTCACAGCAGGCCTACATCACAGACTCCGCCAGCCTCCTTTTTTTTTTTTTTTTTTTTTTTTTTTTTAAAGCTACCTTCCTGAAATACCAGAAGCAACAAACTCCCCATAGTAAGGAAATAATTCAGTATTTGTTTTTTATATATTATTCCACATTTTCCTATATAGATCAGTATTTTTCTCATATAGCTCTCTAGCAGCAAAATAGACAACAAAGTACTTAAATTATGAAGGAGAAAACTGATTTGTCACACTAATTTTTTAGTATTATACACCATGTGGTAGAAAACTCTCAGGGACATTAGTCCAAAATTCATTGTTCTTTTTTTTTTTTCTTTCAAATGCTGAAAATAAATTAGGTTGTAAAGTCATTGTTCTTATAGTATTATATAGCTGAATATGAACTGTTACTTGACAGTGATGGAATCCCAAATGGAATTTATACCCTTACTACTACTTATGTAACATTAGATAAATGTTTTAAGCTTTCAAAGGCTAGTAGCTGGTAGGAGAATCCTGGGGTTAAATTTGCTATCACCACTTGCTGGCTGTGGTGCCATCAGCAAATTGACCCACTTTTTAGAGAGATTCTAATGAGTCAAAATTAATGTAGCCATTTCAATATTTTTGCCACTTATGTTGTCACTACAAATGGTTATCTTGAATGTGTCTCTTACAGACACAACTAAAAATTACCCTAAACTTACTAACACATGATATTCAGTGTTTAGGATTTCTAGATTGGTCAAAGTTAGGAAGATTTTAAGCCCTTTTCGAGTAAAATAATTATATCTAGGCATAGAAGCATAACAGTAGAAATAGTTCTTAATATCTTTTTTTAACATGCACATTCTAAGTATTTTAGATTCACTGGGAAACTACTAATAATTTGAAAGGGACTATTTCTCTTAACCAGTAATAGTAAAACATTTTCTTTGAGAATGTTCTTACCTCAGAATTTCCCTTCTTTTCTGACATAAAATTGCCTTAGCTCTTCACTAGCAAGCAGAAATGTTGCCAACCAAAAAGGAGGTGTATCAGAGCTGACTCCCTTCACTGTATAGATGCCGGCTCTCTTCTCTCTGTGCTGCCATCTTGATCTATTGCTACTGATCCTGAAGAGCCACTGGTGACACTCAGAAGCAGACCTCACACACCAGTTTTTGATTCTGTGAATCTCTAATTTCCTGTGTTCATAAGGAGTCAATCTCTAATACTTATGAAGAGTCACCTATTTAAATGACAAATTATACGTGCTGAGGGAATGTTAAAATGAAGTTAAATGCCTCTATTTACTCTTCACTTAGCCACTTATGCTTCCATTTATTTAGACCATTTTTCTAAGAAAGCCTGTTGCATATGGCAGTCTCTACCTCCCTCAGGCTTTTAAGGTTAGATGCACATGGGAGCAATTCTAGTGCAATATTTTAGAGAGTACGCGATCCCACCTTTCCAGTATAACCTCCTGTGCGATATTTCTTCAGAATACCCAGATAAGTGGCCACACTATGTTGCGGGGTCCAGTCCTCGAGGCAGTGGGGTCGGGGGTCCTTCGATAGGTGTGGAATGAGATGAGGTCACGAGAATATGCTCACACGAAACACAGTGAAGAAGCGTATCTGTTTTATTGTTTGTTAGTAGCTGTCTTATACTATTTGTTTTGCAATGAGGCATATAGGACAGGAATTTCCAAAGGTCATCCTCAACCAGGCTAGGTTACAACACATATATAAAAATTCTTTTATACATAAAAATTCTTAAAAATACAACATGTATATAAAAATTCTTTTCCATTAGTTAAAATCTTTACTATTTGTTTAGCCCCTTTAAGCAGTGTATCTCAGGTAGCTAGAGGGTTAATGTGTCCTGTAAAATTCCAGGGAGACCAGGTGGGAGTGGACAAAAGAATATTTGTAGTAACTATTTAGATAAACTTGCAAAGCCTATTTCTAGACTAATGTGAATTGGGTTGTCACCAGGCACTGTTGTTTTTTGGGTTTTTTTGTTTTTTTTTTTTCCAGCCAAGAGATCAGTATCTGTCAGGCTACATGTTTCTAAGAAAGTTTCCTTTATAATTAATGTAAAAGCAAAACCCAAAGCACCCAAAATTTCCAGAATATAATAATAAAAAGTGGGATATGCCACTCATTCCTTCTTTTGGAATTGTCTGCCTCGCAGGACTCCAGTGGACCGAGCCTTGCTCAAGATTCAGTATTAAGGAGCTGTGGCAACTATGCCTTTATTACATTGGTTTGTACTGCAAAAGAAATGGTCTCAGTCCTCAAAAAGCTGATATCTTTATTGAAAATAAAATACCAAAAAAAGTTTTTTTTAAAGTAGCTCATTAACATCTTTAATAAATTATAGTAAATCATCATAGAATCAGCTGTCTATAAGCAGTATGGAATAAAGACATTGGTGAATAGTGAGCTAATCTTAAAGTACCCATGATTATATTTCATTTCCATTTAATAAAGTAATCCTTTATTTAATGACAAATGTTATAGCAAAATTAACTATACATTTGCTTTCTCTTAAGTGTGTCCTATATTTCCATTTATTTCCATTAAAAAGTCTGACAGAGGCTCTTATTGTTAAAAATATTCAACATTTTGGCCAACAAAGGTTTATATGAAATCCTACAGCATATCAGGAACTGATGTACTTTATCTTCTGACATTTTAGTCCTCAGAGTTCATTTTGCTTTTACAGCATTTCTTGTCATCTTTTTTTGTTCACTGAGTTCCTTACATCTCACTTTCCCTAAAGCCACAGGATTTTCTTTATGCTCAAGGATCTTCCTCTATTCACCTCTTCTAAAATCTTCCTCTTTTCTTTTCCTCATATGCAATTTTCTAGCATCCTTTGGGTCTTACTAATTTTATAAGTGTTATGATATAAAATGTAATTACTTGGTCAGTTCTAGACATTCAAACTTCCTCTTACTGATTCCACCTCTCACACATGGTACCTACAATTTGTTTACATTTTGTGTTTATGAGCATTACTCTGTAAAAATACTCTTACAGAATAGTGGAATGAGTGTAGGATACCTGAGTCCTAGTCCTACAATGTTTGACACTCTCTTTCCTCAACTGTAGAATGAGAGTTTGGAAGTGATTGTGTTCTTTCGCCCAGAACTTTATTAAGATGTGCATGTGTTGTTACTCGTGTATACCTTAATTTATTACCATTCCCAGGTCTAGAAAAAAATTATTTTTCAACTGTTAGAACTTTTCTTTGAGAAAAAGAAAATAATTTTGTTCATGATGTCCATTTCAGTTAGTAAAAAATATTTCTAAAAGGCTAAATGATTTCCCGAAGATTAGATGTCTCATAAGTAGTAAAGCTGGAAGCAGACTCCTGGGCCCCTGCTTCCCCACACTGTACACTAGCTGCAGAATGCCCATCCTCCTTCTAGACTTCTCCTGAAATTGTAATTTGTCATCTTCTAAGTAGGAGAAATTAAGTCCTGAGATTCATTTTCCTTGCAAATGAATAATTAGTGAATGTCAATTTCATGGTTTTTCTTCAGTCCATGCAAAAGACAAAAATAGTCGTGTTAAAATACTTAACAGGCACTTCAGCTGTGATGATATACCAATTCCTGGAGACAATGAACGTAAATACTATTACTGTTTTCTTCCTTAAAAGATCATCTAATCTGGTCTCATTAAAAAGTTTACTTAACATTTATCTTCTCTGTAGACAACTCCAGGAATGTTTTGCTAATTAGACATGAGAAAGATAGGATATTCTCCCCATCTAAAAATTACATTTATTTACACATGCTTTCAGGTTTTTATTGTTTCTTTCTTTCTTTTTTTTTTTTTTTCTTTCTAAACCCCCTTACAGCACTAGGTAGCTCAAATCCCGGCAGCTGCCATCTGGTTTGTTTTACATAACTCTCGAAGCCCATTCAAGTGGCAATATACCAGTGAAGAATAAAAAAAATATATATTGGATGAAGCCCAGGAACTGCACTCAAAATAGCTTTTTAAAAGTCATTGAGCATAACTATGGGAATAGTAGGGAGGTCATAAGCAGCAGCTGCTCGGAGAGCGCTGGGATAATTCTCCCATCAGTGTGCCCCAGGTACAGTCCAGACCGCAAGGCTCTTAGTATCTCAACACTCTCCTTTGGTTTTCATGTCTGTCTATCACTCACGTCTCAACAGCTGACAAGCACCTGGGATCCATTTCCTGATGGATTTCATAAATTCACATTAATTTGGTGTAATATCCCAGTTGTAACAGCAAGAACCTTCCCCCAAGTTGAGCTAGCATCTTTAAAATTTCATTTCATATTCATGTATCACTTCGCATTATTTTTAGTTTCTAATGGAGAGAGCAGATGAGGCTTCATAAAAGATTACTGGGAGCCCTAGAAATAGCTTTCTCACTGTGCTAGTAGATTGGTTTTTCTTTTCCTGAGAGGGCAGAAAAGAATTTTCTTCCAAGAAGATGTATTTGGTAGTGAACAAAAGGGAACCTTCGCAAGACCACTAAGAATCTCATTGGCATATAAGGATATATAATTGTATTGTTGTTTCTTATTTTTTAATTATGAATATAGTATGACATTTCAGTACATGTATATAATGTACAATGATCAGATCAGGGGAGTTGGTATATCCATCACTTCCCACATTGATCATTTCTTTGTGTTGGGAATATTCAAAATTCTCTCTACAAGGTATTTTGAAATATACAATTTAAATGTTGTCAACTGTATTTATTATACTGGCTATTGAACTTGAACTTGATCCTTCTATGTGACTGTATTTTGATATCCATTAGCTATCTCCTCTCTGTCCCTTCTCCCTTCCACCCTACTTGGCCTCTGATAATGTGTATTTTACTCTCTCCTTCAATAAGATCAACATTTTTTAGCTTCCACATGGAAGTGAGAATATGCAGTATTTGTCTTTCTGTGAACTACTTACTTTGCCTAGCATAATTTCCCCTACTTCTATTCATGTTGGCACAAATGACAGAATTTCATTCTTTTATGACTGAATAATATTCCAGTGTGTACATATATCACATTTTCTTTATGTATCCATCCACTGATGGATACCTAACTTAAATTCATATCTTTGCTATTGTGGATGGTACTGTATTAAACATGGGGGGGGGTGCAGATATCTCTTGGACATATAGATTTCCTTTCCTTTAGATATATACCCAGGAGTGGGATTGCTGAAATCTATTTCTAGTTTGTTTTTATTTTTTTGTTTGTTTGTTTTTTGTTTTGAGAAATCTCCATATTTTTTTCCATAATGGCTATATGAATTTACATTCCCACCAACAGTGCATGGGAGTTTCCTTTTCTCCACACCACATCTTAACCAACATTTATTTTTTAATAACAGCAATTCTAACTGGGTGAGATGATATCTCCTTGTGGTTTTCATTTGTGTTTCCTTGATGATTATTGATGCTGCTCTTTTTTCACATACTTATTGGACATTTATATATCTTCTTTTAAGAAACATATAATTAGGTTATTTGCCCAACTGTAAGTTGGATTATTTGTTTTTTGCTGTTGTGTTATTAAAGTTCTGTATGTATTCTGAGTATTAATCTTTATTGATGAATAGGTTGCACATATTTTTCCCAGCAAATGTGTAATCTGAATTCTTCCAAGAAAACCTATTGGAAGATACCAACTAATCTGTAATTTTTTTTCTGCTTCTCCCAATTCTTTCCATTTATATTATTTAAAGAGAATATCATGCTTCATTGAGATATCAAAACACTGTCTGAAAAGAGATACATCTGTAAAACACATACACAGAGCACCATTTACTTCTTTTTAGTTCCAAATAATTTACTTAATATTAGTATCTTGTAACTTTTGTACTTTGCTGTCTTTTAAAGAATTTTTCTATTCCATTTCCCTTATTAATTCAGTGATTTTTATAAAATTGTATAGTGTGTAATGTAGTGAAAAGCCCAACATACCAGAATATATTTTTAGAATGAAGACATTCTACAAATGACATTTTTTTTCCATTTTAGGCCTTATGAAAAATGGATTTGAAACTTATAAAAAATGTATTTGGAACATCTGAGTGCAAGATTTTTGATTGGATTTTAGAATTCAGATCTATGATTTAGAAGCAATTCCTTCCTTTCTGAAAGTAGGCATGCAAAATTGATTTTAAGGCAAAAGAAAGGGTGTAATTTGGATTTTGAACCCTTTGCTAGAGACTGAGATTGTATCTACTTCTCTTGGTTCTTTATTCCTTTTGTGTCCTAATGGGGGGGACAGTGGTGCTTTCATACCTCTTACAGGTTGGCCATAGATGAAACTGTCAGCTGCATTTTTCTTTGTACCATTTAACCTGTTAGTTTCACATGTATCATGCACCTGGTGTAGGTTTCTTACTAACACTATTTTCTCTCTCTTTTTTTTTTTTTTTTTTTTGTGGTACTGAGGATTGAATCCAGGAGCATTCTACCTCTGAGCTACACCCCCAGCTACACCTCAGGCTCTATTTTTTTTTTGAAACAGAGTCTTACTAAGTTGCAGAGGGCCTCACTAAGTAGCTGAGGCTCGCCATGAACCTGGATCCTCCTGTCTCGGCCTCCTAAATACTGAGAATAGAAGCACATGCCACCATGCCCAACTTCTTTCTTTCTTTTTCTTTTCTTTCCTTCTTTCTCTCCTTCTTCCTTTCTTTCTTTCTTCGTTCTGTGTGTGTGAGTGTGTGTGTGTGTGTGTTACTGGGGATTGAACCCAGGACATTCTACCTCTGAGCTACACCCCCAGCCCTATTTTATTTTTATTTTGAAACAAGGTCTTGCTAGGTTGATGAGAGTCTCAGTACTTGCTGAGGATGTCCTCAAACCTGTGATCCTCTCATCTCACATCCCAAGTACTGGGATTACAGGTGTGTGCCACCACGCCTGGCTTATCTTGACCAACCCAAATGAATGATTCAGTAATGGTGGACCTTCAGGTAAAACTCCAGTGAATGTGTAGTAGGTATCTAGGAGATGTGACTGAAACATTTTCAAGTCTGAAAATGTACTGAGGAATACAAATCCCATGTTGTTATTCTTACGAAAACCAGAGCTATATTAAATCACTCACCAATTTTCAAAATATCTTGATGCTCAACCTCCGATAGTAGTTCTCCCTCAGTGAGATTTCTTACATTGTACATCAACTTCTACATTCTGATTTTTGTCTCAGCTAATGGAATAAGAGCTAATCGAGTAAAATCATGACTAGAACACTGTCTAGTTTCTTACTTTGGAAAGCAGCTGTGCCTTTCTGAATGTTATTTTCCTCTTCTAAAATGAGGACTCTCAGCCGGGCATTGTGGCACACGCTTGTAATCCCAGTATTTGGGAGGCTGAGACTGGAGGATTCGGGTTCACAGCCAGCCTCAGCTACCTAGTGAGGCACTCCAAAACTTAGTGAGACCGTATTTCAAAATAAAGAATAAAAAATAGGGCTGGGGGTATAGCTCGGAGGTAGAATGCCTCTGAGTTCAATCCCTAGTACTGTAATAAATAAATAAATAAATAAATAAATAAATAAATAAATAAATAAATAAATAAAATGAGGACTCTCAGTATATTTTTTAAATGGCTCTGCAGTAAGCTCCTAGGGTTCTAATTTATATGATACCTCTCTATTTATATAAGTTATCTACACTTGTTTCCTTATGAATAAAACACAAGTAGTACTTGCAATAGAAGGAATTATATCAAATGCACTTAGTTTGTTTGGGGTCACTTATAGCTATTTGATTTTGAGAGTTATTTTCACATTATTGCAAATATGTTAAACAGCCAGCATATCTCAAAAATATAAACATTATAATTATTAAATATTCATATATAAGCTAACAGTTTTCAATGCTTGTTACATGCCAAACATTAACATAATGTAAAAGATATAATTATCCTTGGTTTGCCCATGGAAAAACTTACTTAAATAAGTATACAGTCCTGCAAGAAAAGAAGTGCTAGAGGTGGCATATGAGGGTAAGCAGCCTTGATCCCAGCATCCACGCTCAGTCACTGTACTCTGCTGTCCCCACACCAGAGTCTTCTTCCTTCAGCCTAGATGACAGACACATGATTAAATGCAGCATTAGATCTTAATAAAAACCAACTAACCATCTTCCTTGTATCATTTTTATAATTCAGATGTTATCTATATTAGTTTTGTTCCAAACCTGCCAGTTTGGAATGAAATATACATATATACATACAACACACACATGTGTATATTATGTGTGTATGTCATATGTATGTATGCACATACATACACATGTATGTATATACACAAGTATATGTAATTATGTATATACATATATAAGCATTATATATATATATACATATGCATGCAAACTCTAAATCAAAGACAATTTTCAACCATATATGTTATACCTGAATCCCTCTTTCCTACCAGAATCACCTACGGAGCATGAGGTTTCTTAGGAAAGTCAAAAGCTTGTTTAGATTTCTCCTGGAATTCGCCTAATACTAGATAAAATTGGTACAGAAAGGCCTCAAGAACACCATAGATGAAACTCTCTCAAAACACATGCATCATCTTCACCTCAGATGTAGGGAGCCAGAGCTTTGCCCTCACTGCAGTCCATAGATGATGAAAATTGATGACATTTGAAACCCACACATTTCGGTCCCCATGTTATCATCAGAGTGCAGCACTTCACAACATGGGGGGAATATCAGAGTTTCATTCTTCAAATTAATGCTCTTCTTTCAGAGAAATTACTTTCAGCTATTTTAGACTATATGCTGTTCATTTGGAAAGCAATTTATATTCATTCACTTATAGTCATTATTCACTAATATCACAGGTTGATGGACTTAAAAAGCCTAGCTTTTCATTAGTTCTGTTTGCAAGGCTAATTTTTCTAGTGTTTGATCATTTTACTTCCAGTTGCCCCTTTTCTCCAGAACTTTGTGTGTCATAGTCATTCTTTTCATAGAGCAATCTATTACATGTTTCTATGTAATCATTCTACAAAAAAGATGCCCGTAACCCCTAATAATGAGAGCAGGTGCTTACAAAAGCAGAAAGGTTCATGTTCCTTGTGCTAATTATGCACAGAAAGTTCTACCTTTCATTTACCAATGAGATAATTAAAATGTGAGTCTTAGGGCAGAGAGGATCAGCAGTTTAAATACTTAACACATATATTATTGACTAGTAATTTTCACTGAATATTTATATTTAAAATCTGCTTCATTTCTCAAGTATCATATTTGTTTACTCTTGCATCTTTTGTTATTGCTAAATTTGAATTAGTCAGTGGCTCTCAATATATATCATTATTCTCCTATCAAAAGCCAATGATAAGCTGGGTGTGGTGGCACACACTTATAATCTCAGTACTGTGGAGGCTGAGACAGGAGGATCACAGGTTTATGGCCAGCTTCAACAATTTAATGAGGCACTGTTTCAAATTAAAAAATAAAATAGAGATGGGGGTGTAGCTCCTGGGTTCAATCCCCAGTACTAAAAAAAAAAAAAAAAAAAAAAGACCAATAATGAAGATGAGGAATATCTCCATTATAGATATTGGGGGGTTGGGGAGAAAGAGAGATCTAATTCCACATAAAGTTATTTTTCTTATTGAATTTTACTTATTAAGAACATGTATTAAATCTATCTTGCTATTCCAAGGCACACCCATGAAATTTTCTTATGAAGTAGCAGGTTCTAGTGCAGTGCATGAGGAGCCTGGAGAATAAAGGATAATGCCTTGTACTGATGATTCCTTCTAATAGGAATATTTATAATGATAGTATGATACCCTGTATTTTAGTTATATGCATTTTCTCTTTTCTTCTACTTCCTGCTACACCCCATGTGGTAACACACATAAAGGTATATGGATATCATTAGACCAGAATAATTAGGTAGAACCATTTCTTGAGATTTTTTTTAATTGGGGGATATTTTCCAGATTCCACAAAGGAGTGATAAGTGAATCCTTTCCTGTTATGAACAAATTGTTCTGGACATAACCATGTCCCAAGAACATAACACATGATATTTCATCCTTTAATCCTCACCACAATCTATTAGGTATTTGCCAGTCTAGCATTAGAATATGGGATTTATACCCAAATAACCACAACTTAAGACATGACATTTTTACTGCCATAGCAAATTACAGAGATAAATAACAATATCTGTACAAAAGAAAAATGTTGCTTCTACATAAAGGAATTTTAAAAAGCTCCCTTAAAAGGTAACCTTAGAGTCAGACCTGAGAAAAAAACAGTATATCTAATTTCATTCCAAATCCAACAACTTCTCCTTTGCTTTAGATATGTGGTATTATTTGGAGGTTAAATAAACAAGATTAGGGTATTGTATGGGAGAAACATGATATGATGACATTAATGGAAAGAGATCGAAGGCCAGAGAGTACCTGATATACCCAGCAAGGACTAGGGGTGAGGTTTGTATCTTGGTAAAATAGAGATAGTAAAAAAAATAAAATAAAAGGAACCAAGTTCGTATAAAAGGAACCAAGTTCATATTTAAAATGTACACTGGGCATAATGGAGCACACCTGTAATCTTGTACTTGGGAAGCCGAGACAGGAGAATTGCAGGTTCAAGGCCAGTCTTAGCAATTTAGCAAGACCCTGTTTCAAAATAAAAAAAATAAAATAGGGCTGGAAGTATAGTTCAGAAGTGGACTACCCCTGGATCAATAC
Organism: Graphiurus murinus; assembly: GCA_004027655.1. Lineage (NCBI taxonomy): Eukaryota > Metazoa > Chordata > Mammalia > Rodentia > Gliridae > Graphiurus > Graphiurus murinus. The sequence continues at coordinate 36,582 of PVLC010000228.1, read as the reverse complement.
AGACTATCACAAAAAAAATTGTTTTTTTTTAATTTTCTGTTTATCATTACTTATTTTATTTTTTACTATTATTTAGATCCATTAAGAAATCATAACCAAAATATTGTATATACAAAATGAATGAATCTAACTTTAAATATCTTATCTACTCTTTCAACTTTTCAGAACTTTTTGCTTTTTTAAAAATACATTTTGTTTTGGTTTTATTTTCCTACTTTTTAGGTAGTTTTTTATCCCATATGGTCTAAAAAAATAATTACCATAGCCCATATTGGAATTATCAGATATCTAGATTAGTTTAAAACCCAGAATTTAAGCAAAAATATAATTGGTTATAAAATTCATGGGATCATCATTATAAGAATCTGTCAGCCGGGCGTGGTGGCGCACGCTTGTAATCCCAGCATTCGGGAGGCTGAGACCGGAGGATCCGAGTTCGCGGCCAGCCTCAGCTACCTAGTGAGGCACTCCGCAACTTAGTGAGACTCTGTTTCAAAATAAAGAATAAAAAATAGGGCTGGGGGTGTAGCTCGGAGGTAGAATGCCCCTGGGTTCAACCCCCAGTACCGCAAAATAAATAAATAAATAAATAAGAATCTGTCATTATCCTAGTACTTAGGAGGCTAAGACAGGAGAATCTGGGTTTGAGGCCAGCCTCAGCTACTTAGTGAGGCTCTCCACAACTTAGTGAGACCCTGTTTCAAAATAAAGAATAAAAAATAGGGCTGGGGATGTAGCTTGGAGGTAGAATGCCCCTGGGTTCAATCCCCAGTACCACAAAAAAAAAAAAAAAAAAAAAAAAAAATAT
>PVLC010000228.1:0-35674 GCA_004027655.1 Graphiurus murinus | reverse complement strand
GCTGATTTTTTTCTGTTTCTCAGTAAATCTAGCATGATATGGAAAAAGATCAACATTCTTAATTTTGAATATAAAAAATAATAATGTCCTTGAGTTGGAGTAATATTGTCACTCCTAACTCTTAATTGTTGCTGCTTTCTTTTTTAATTTTCTTAAGTAGGTATGAATGGTGTTATCTGTGTTTTATTTTTGGAGGGGGGTGTATACTAGGGATCGAGTCCAGGGTCATTACCACTAAGCTTTTTTTCCTAGCCCTTTTTGTTTTTGTCTTTTTAAAAATGATCTCACCAAATTGTTGAGAGTTTTGCTAAGTTGCTGAGGCAGGACTTGAACCTGAGATACTCCTGTCTCAGTCTCCCAAGTACTGGAATTTCAGGTATTTGCCACTATGTCTGGCTCCATCTACATTTAATTATGTAACTACTACAGTGATTCTCAAAAATAGGCAGCATGGCATCACCTAGAGGACTTGTTAAACTAGATTGCAGAAATCTACCTTCAGTAGGTGTGGTTTGGGGCTCAAGAATTTGCACTTCTAACATGTGACTAGTGATGTTGATGCTTCTGGTCCAGAGCCCTTTAAGAACCCTTATGAGGATATACCCAATACACAGACACACACAGACATACACACACACACACACACACACACACACACACACACACACAGATAATTACTTTTTAAAATTAATTCTTGAAGGGCATGTTGTTTTTTAAAGATATTTGTGTGCTTGTGCATCATTCAACCAACTACATTCTTTAATCAGTTGGATTTTTTTCTTAGTTATACAGTAGTGAATAAAACCATTTCTACCTTCTAGAGCTGTTTTGATGTACAAAGCTGCCAAAACCAATTCTCAGCTGCCGGGCATGTCTTAAATGCTCAGGTCAAATTGTCAATAGAATCCTGCCTGGGTGGATTTAATGCTAGTTAGATAGATACGAAATTGGCACTTCAATAAACTACTTTGATAAACTTTAATAACACAAATTCTTTTAACCTGGGAGCCCTGATTAAAACACAAATAAGCAAGGAAATCTCTATTGTTAACTAAGCCCATTTTGCATATTTATTGCTATCCCTTTTCATTTGTAAGGACATGTCAGGCTGTATAATGAAATCTATTTTCTACTTGCAAAGTCTTTCATTTTGCCTTTTCCTCCTTATATTGGATGTAGATGTGTGATGTGTGTTTAGTGACAGTTTACCTACCTTTGCAAAAAGGATAGAGCACTTTGAAAAAGTGTTTGCTCACATTGCCAGACCTTTTTTAACTCTCGAATATTTTCTCAATTTAGTAATTTGTTTTCATTATCCAAAAATTTAACTTTTTTCACTCCATCAAAATTAAAATCTTAGCTATATTTGTTTAGTCATGTATTTTAAAAGAATTGTTGAGCCAGGTGTGGTGGCACGCGCTTGTCATCCCAGCATTTGGGAGGCTGAGACCAGAGGATCCAGGTTCTCCGCCAGCCTCAGCTATCTAGTGAGGCACTCCACAACTTAGTGAGACCCTGTTTCAAAATAAAAAATAAAAAATAGGGCTGGGGGTATAGCTCAGAGGTAGAATGCCCCTGAGTTCAATCCCCAGTACCACACCAAAAAAAAGAGTATTAAATTTCTATTTAATGTAGAATTTCAGAAACACTGGCAACTATTTTGGCACCTAAGAAGATAAAAAAGTCATCCTGAGGCTTTGAAACTACTGGTGGAGAAAGAAAATGAACCATACAGGATAAGGAAAATCCTAAAGATTTAGGTATAACATTAAAATATACCAAATTCACCATTTTGTCACATGATCTACCTTCTTTTGTAATCTAACTGGGAAAAAACTATGGTAAAAAATATAGAAAACAAATTGCCTCCTTTTTTTCATTATAGAAGACAAAGTTAAAACTGTATGTCTCACTTTAACTGCTATATCTATGTATTTCTTAGAGAACTGACTCTAAGTGATTTAGTGGCATGAGTAATTTAGAAATTGCTTCCAGTGTTTGTGTTTGAAGACTATAAATTTTAGTTATTCATTCATTCATTCATTCATTCATTCATTCAACTACTATTTATCATGCAAGCTTCTATGTGCCATATCCTAGGTGATTACAGTGGTAAACAGATGTCCCTTGCACAGCACGTGCACCTATGATACAGTGTAATAAGGGTCCCCAGTCCTATAATATCTGGATACCTCTCTCAAACCTAATGAGTGCTAACTTAGAATTTAATTTAAATTATATTTGGGAAAAAATTCAATCTAACCTACATAACTTTTCCTTTAGTAGCAACTGCAGACCAGAAATGTGTCCCTTTAACCTTTGGGGAAGCTATTTTCCCTTTCAACACAGAGGAGAAAGCTTCAGATCAGAACTAATTGTTCTATGATTGATTGATAGTTTCCCTCCCATTGCTACATACAGCCAGATGACATGCATTATACACACAACAGGAGGTAAGAGAGTCAATCAATTAGTGGAACAATTAGTTCCAGTTTTTACAATTTATTTGAGGTTGTAGATGAAATTGCCTGAAAATAATAAGAATGCTAAAGATCAGTGGTGAAATCTAAAGAAATACATTTACATTCAAATTTCAGAGACAGATGAGTACTGGATGCTGCTCTTCCGGCAGGTAGGCAATGTTAATGCAATAACAATTACGGTTTGGCAGCAATTAATAAATAGACTGTCAAAACTAGTCAGGTTGTATTCATGGTTTTGGAAGGCTGCAGATTTTATCTTTGACATGATGTGGCTAAAGGGTTCCTGGAAAACTCAATATGATTAATTAATTCCCAGGATGCAATTCTGTGACTCCCTTTCTGTGGATGTTAGGTAGGAAATCTGAGGGATCAAATATTCAGTGCAACCTGTTTCCTTCTTTGGGGTCAGCACTGAATTGATATTTATACTTAGTAAATGCATCACATAGAAATCCTGCAAGATGTGAGATGGATGAACCAAGAAAACATGAGTCAACTTGAAGTAATAAAATTTGATAGGATCCTCATGTTATACAAAGTTCTTCATGTCTCTGTTGCCATATCAAAGTCTAAAATTCAGGGTAGACTAAGGGTTAAGTTATGCCTCATGTGAAAGTCAGAGGCTGGCAACAGACCAAGGGCCCTCTTGGTCCAGATAGTGAGCAAGCAGAAAGAAAAACTGAAAAATGAAAATAACATTTCATGTATGATGGTAAAAGAGAAAACATTTAAGAATTTTAATACAAATTCAGTTTCTTTTAAGGCAAGATATATGGAGAAGTTTAAAGCCAAAATTCTATTGTTTTGAATTGAGAGATTAGTCCATCCTTAATTAATAATGATCAGAGCTGCCTCAGCCCAGAATGTAAATCCCTAATGTGTTTTACATGAGTTAGTAGTTTGTATAGACTTCAGTAAAGGAATAAACAGGGTACTGATGTTAATCTGTATGTATATGTAGTACTTAAAACCCAAGCACATTCTGAGAGAAATGCTCTAGAGTTACTTAAGCCCAATCCCTCAGAGAAAGTTAGTATTTTTAAAAGATAACATGGCTACTTTGATGAATAAATAATTTCTTGCTTTAAAACTCTCTGATGGAGACAAATAAGACAGCTAAGAAATAAAGCAGGCAAAAGAATATCACTATCACCCAGAAAAACTAAGTAATACCAAAAGGGAAAATTACTTCTAAATGTTAACTTTTATTTCTAGACCAAAATAGGAAAAAACTGATTTTACTTCATGCAAGTTTTCCTAACCTTGTAATAAAAATCTTGTAGAAATGTATTATAAAATTCCATTTTGTAATTTAATTCTGGGAATTAAGTAGGAAGAAAAGCAAATTGGTATTCTCAGCTCCTTATCTTTGGTGTCTTAGTACTTAGATCAACTTCATTTCTAATTAATTTTACTAATCCCTTTAGTTAATGAATAAGTAAATCAGGACTAGGAGAGAAAAATCCATCAATTACAAAAATAGTTATAGAAAATTGTTAATTCAGAAGTGACCCACAGCTACAAAAGTGAACTTGTCAACAGCTTTGCAATTTTGTTAATATTCTAATTTGTCTTATTGTTCTTCATGGAGCAAAATGTCTCACAGTTAATCTCTACGGTACTTTTGTTTCTGGATTCTTTAAAAGACTTTGGCTTGGCAGTGGCCAAATATTTGAATACAAATTGATTTTATGCAATACACAGAAAACAAGTATTTTATTGATATAAATGGTTTATTTATTTGTGGAATTACACAAAAATTATTTAGAAGCAGCATGATCCCTCTCTGGAAGGTATTAGAATTTCATGCCTAAATCAAGTTGAACATTAACTTTATGAGTTGGTTTTTGGGGTTTTTGCTTTTTGTCTTACACAGTAGCATAAATGCCCATGGTTGAAAGGTTGAAAGTGTCAGGGGTTTCATGATGTAGAGAAAGCCTCAAGAAACAAGATGTAAGTATAAATGGTGACAGAATGAACATGTGGAAAGAAGTTGCTACAACTTTTCTCTCCCCCATTCCTATTCAAAAAGGAAATGTTTATATTTAAAGACTTTAGCCATTTGCTTTTAGTTCGATTGACAATAGCAGAAGACTCAGGCCTAACTTATACATGTAACACAGAACATGCCCAGACATCATGGCAACGGGCCAGTGGGAGAAGGGGAAGCCTGTGGGAATTTATGGAACCATAGCCCTTTGTACACTGACATTCTGATATCAATTGGCATTCTGGTATTGATTTCCAGTCTTCTTTCGCTGAGAAAAGGATTTCTCTCATTAACCAGCATGGCCAAGAGAGAAGTCTCAAGGGCAGTAGAGACTTGTGCTGCTGTCTAAGTTCTTTGATGTCCTTGAATGCCACACCATTCTTGGCTCTTTCAGCAAGCTGTTTTTCTCATTCACAACTGTATTCAGTCTCTGATGATAGATGTCTACACAGTGCCATCTTAATCAGTTGATTTCCACTGAGACTTTTCTTCTCTCTAACACCCTCTGCAAAATGCTGTCTGTATTCTTTACCCAGAATGAATAACAGCATGATTTTGCAGCCACATGCTCCCCTCTTTCAACACTGAATACTCTGTATCTGCTTTCTCTCTCCCAGCTGCCTTCTCTCTCTCCCCTGTCAGCATTTTGTGATGAAAAAGATTCAGTAATGATGTGTGCCCATTATCGTGGAGTCTTTCTATTCACTCAGGTTTTGAAGCAGGCCTTCATTCTCTTTGTTGAAATGCCCTCTTACCTCTCAAAATACCAAGTTCCTCTAGCATTGAACTTAATCGGATCTTACTTGCAAAACCTAGAAGTGTATCCAGAGCCTACTCGTGACACCAGAGAAAAATGAAGAATACTGGGCAAATTCACCTAAGTTTACATGTTTCACTCCTTTAGAAAAGCATAATGCAATATGGGTTTGTACAAATATGAATATATATCATAAGCACTTTCAAATTTCTATCATGTCATAGTAAACACAAATATAAATAAGACCCTATCTCCAAACTCAGGTTGCTCAGAGACTGACAAATGAAATAGCTATTCAAGAAGATAATCATACACCGATTCTAGAAATGCAATAGCAATACATTTAAGCCCTGATCTTTTCCTTTCCTCAATACAAAGTGGAGGGTGTTTTTTACATGTTTAAGAACAGAGAACATGAAGTGTTTTCATGACAATTATAAATAGGAGTTCTTTTCCTGGTATATATTAACTACAAGTAGTTATTTACGGTTCCTCCAGAAAGCTACCAAATGGTAGAAAAGATATGAAAAGGATAAGGAACATAAAACTCTGGGCAATATGAAAAGACCTTCCAAAGCAGAAATTCTGAGGTATTTTAAAAGCATAGACAGCATTATATAATAGATGAATATAGTAGATGTAGGAAATGTATGACACAGAACTGCTTGAGAGAAAGGTACTCTAGAGAGAGAAGCCATTTTTTTCCAGGTGGCCCTTGATATTTCAACAAATTGCCTAAGGATTTCTGCCTGGAGAGTAATTATAATGGAATAATTTATTAAACAGAATTGCCTATTTACAGCTGGACAACTGGCTCCGATACACATAGAGGTATCAGAGTCACTATGAGAAATATCTGAATTTTATAGGGAGGGTTTAGGAGCAAAAGAGGGTACTCTTAGTCTCAAAGGGAATGAAGTAGAAGAGTAGGAACAGCTCAGCTGCCAGGAAGAAAACTAGATCCATTCCCAAAGAAAAGCCTTCCTGCAAATCCAGAGAATTCCTAGCCTAGCTACCCTGACTTTCTCAGACATCGTGAAGGAATCTGCTCATTAGTCCACTGTATCCAGATCCATCAAGCTCCCAGTCAACACTTCTATTCAGAGGAAAGGCCAACTGAAGGAAAGTGACTTGCACAATGAAGAAGAAATCCATGTTGGCAGCTGATATTAATTGATGTAAGATTCAGACTCAGGCTTTCTGTCTTCCAAACCCATATTCTTACCTAGCACAGAACTGGACTATTCTACATAATCCAGTAATATAACTCCCCTCACCCATGTTATATTTGCCTTTATGTTTTTGGTAAGCAGAAAAGAATATCCATTTGGTGAACAATAAACCTGTATATATAGTGAAAAGGTAAAAACACTAAGAAGTATATTAGGAATCAGAGAGTTATCGTGTGGGCAAGCCAGTCATTCCATCTTGTCATCCTTAGATCTATCCCTGGTTCTTTCCAATTCTCAGTATTTGTTCATTCCATTCACTTCTAAGGCTATAGAGCCTTGAAAAGCCTCATTTTATTTTTTTGCTTGTTTGCTTGTGAGGGGGAAGAACCTCCAAAAACCTCATGAATTGTATGTGCTAGGCAAGGGTGATTTTCACATATGCCCTACATGGAAACAGAGCTTGTAAATAGCTGACTATATCTGAGTGTCCTGCAAAGCCAGTGCCAGTGTCATTAGAAGGCTAACCAGTTTCACACACAATACTGAAAAATTCCTTTGGCAGCAGCTGCCATTTTTATTTAAAATCAATCAATCTGAAAATATATTTAGATCCTATTCCATAGAGAAAGATAAACAGCTTCTATCAAGAAACTCACCAAAATATTTTCATCTGTTTATAAATCTAATTGATGTTGCAATGGGATCAAAGGACAGTGAGGTAAAGGTAGAAAAAAAAAATTGACTACATTCCAGGACCTGGTCTTCAAAGTGATAAGCTTAGAAAATTGTTTTGAAAGCCATCTTTTGGTATGGCTTACACTAACCAATTCACAAGGGGCTAATGTGTAAAGCAAAATCCTAATAATTATTTAAGGATTGAACATAGCATCTTTGCACTTGTCATTCTCTCCTACTAGAGGATTCTGCATGACAAATAACACTGCTAACCTTCATGGACTCAGATTAAGAAGCATGCAGTGCATCTGGCTCTGTAATAGAGAATGTGTGCTATAGGAACAAGAAAAGGTACTGTTGGCAGTATTGCATTAATATAATTTTATTAACAAACATTGTCGGCTGTGTGCTTATTCACTTATTGTCTTAAGTAATTCCATAACAATTTCACGAGTTGTGTGCTTCCTAATAAATAAGGACACACTGGTTCAGAATACAAGTGGTTTCTTTAGCCAAGAAAAGACAAGTGTCAGAACCGAGATCCCTCTCCTGTTGTCCAAGGAGCTCCTTTCACTATAGACCTTACCTTGTGAAAGACCCCTTTCCTTCTGACAAGTTTTATCACCTTTTTTAATATTTCAATTCCTTTATTTCATTATGAATTATTCTTTCTTTAGCCCTTTAGCTATGATATTATTATTTTTACCTTTGTAGTTTTAAATCTTCAAATAGGGCTATATTCTGCATATACTTTCTACTTTTAGCATGAAACATCTGATTTTAAGTGGCCTCTTAAAAAAATCTTTCTCATTTATTTTAGTTTGATTTTATAATTTTACTCTAGTTATTTTAGTGGTGTTATACTACCATTATGCTCTGCCCATCAGTCAGCCCTTCTTCCTTCCTTTTTTAAGGGACAAAATTTTGGTAGAATCTTTGGGGATTTTTCCCCCTTCCTTGATTTTTCTGTGATTACAAAGGCCCCTGAGTGGCTTCAATTAACAAAACCTCTGATAAACAAGTAGAATTTTGTCAAATCTCCTATTTTATTCTTTATTTCACCATCTATAATACAGAGTATCTTTTAGTTGATTAAAACCAACACTTATATTTAATTCAAGCTATCCATATACTTGTATCATAGTAAGAAAGTTAGTTTATCTATAATGTAATATTCAATTATGAATTTGTAATAACCCTCACTCAGAAATGTCTCCTTAGCCAGTTGATTATTAATTGATATTTGGCTACTTATATTACCTATTATAAGGAAAAGCAATTGCATATTAATTGCATGGAAGAAAAAATCTGGCTAAATATAAACATTTCCTGCCAAAAAATTCATCATAGTTTATAAGAATATTGATGAAATAATATTGAAATTCTAGTCAACAACAATCTAGAGTTACCCAATAGGAAAACATACAGATATTCCCTGTATCTTTTGCTTTAAAATAAAATAAAGATGATTTCTACTTAAAATATTTAAAATTGGAATAATCTAGCACCATTGGATGCAGGGCATTGAGCTTTACCATAATGTGCAGGATATAGGGAGGATACAGCCCTGCTCTGCATAGGAAAAAATATAATGAGTATCTCTTAGACCTATTGAGAATCAAATGCCAGGGGTCAGAAGCACACACAGATAAAGTGTCCCAGCAAGAAGCCAAGTCAGCAAAGCATAGTAGCAAAGAACCTTATAGAAAAAAAAATTGTCTTTTTATTATTATGGAAATCAGATTATAGAGTATTTATATATGCCTCCCTGTGGCTGCAAGCAACAGCAAATGCCACACAACATGATTAAACCATTAGGAAAATGTATTCTCTCTCATTACAAGTCCCAAGGGAGATGGTTATAGGATTGATTAACATAGTCACTCAACCCCATCATGAAGGTCATGGTTACTTCCAGCTTTCAACTCTATCATCCTTAAAGCATCAGCCTTCTTTTTCACTAGATTCTCCTATGATCACAACATACCTGCAAGCAGTTCCCAGGTACCACATGCACATTCAAAACCACCCAGCATTGGAGGTATTCATTCCTCTGGGTATCTCCTTAAAGTTAGAAAAACATTCCCAGAAATTACCCAACAAAGTTACTCCCCCTCCCCTTTTTATGTACTGGAGATTGAACACAGTGGCATTTTACCTCTGATAAACACCCCCAGCCCTAATTCATATATAAATATTTTTAAATTTTCAAACAGGATCTCACTAAGTTGCCAAGATTCTTGCTAAGTTCCTGAGTCTAGCCTCAAACCTACAATCCTCCAATCTCAGCCTCCCAAGTACTGGAATTACACCAGTACTTGTAATGTGCCACCACACCTGACCAAGGAGTTTCTGTTAAATTGAAGCATATTCCCTTCCTAAACCAACCATTAGCAAAAAGAACCATGTTACCATGACTGATACAAGAAGTAATAATACTGCCCATAAGATGAGGATAAAATGTTCTCCCTATAGCAATAGTTGTCTGAAAAACTTAGGTATTTCTTATATTGTTTTTTATGTGCTTTTATTGGTGCATTATCATCTCACATCATAATATAAATCACATTGACATTGACATACCTGCACACAGCACTTGGTTCCCCCCCCCTCACCTATCTCCCCCCCCTTAGATTATTCTTATATTGTTATATTGTAAGGAAGGAATAGCTGTCAGGTAAGCAACCCATATATAATTTTGCTTATTGTTATTTTGTAAATTGTGGGTACTGTTTATTCGTGTGTTCTAAAGTTAATGCACTGGCACACAACCAAAGGTAGGAATTTAGGAAGGAGTAAGCCAAATCACATTTTACATTTAGCATATAAACTTCATCTTCGGGCTCTGCTGTTCTTGGGTTTCTAAGCGGTGCTCTCAGTAGTTTTCTCGGTGGCATGCTCTGTTACAGTCCTCCCATAGTCATTTCTACTGCGGCATACATTGTATTGGATTGTAACCATTCTGTGCATGCAACTGTATCCCTGTGCATTTGGATGCTGAATGAACTACCTGAGAATTATTCAAAGCACCTAGCATCATGTTAAACACTATGTAGGCACAAAATTTCTTCATTCAATCAGCCTTCATCTACTCATTTATTAGTGAGGCAGAATTCCATGGGCTCTAGAACTAACCCATTTCCATTCAAATCCTGGCTCTACTTACTAGCTCTATAACCTGTGAAAAGTTCACTCACCTATAATAGATAATAATATTGCCTGTTTTGTGAGGTTTATTATGTGAGCATTAAATGAGCTTATGTGTTTAAAACACTTATAGCAATGTCTATCTATGAGGGCTTGATAAGTGCTAGTTCTCTTTATTAATATACTATTTCCACCTGGAAGACTACAGCATTTTCTATCATATTTACCACAATCTGAACTGGATATAGATTGATTTTAAAGCTTTGCTCCACTGTGTGACAAAACAAGGACAGTTTGAACACAGTTTGATAAAAGAGGGCTTGAGTTGCAGGCTTAGATTTTCTTTCGAGTGCCTGCAGCTCAGAAACAGCAAGAGTTCCATGCTGAGTTTCAGCAAGCAATGGAGAATGGAAATTCCAATTCATCTTGTAGCTTCTATTGAAAACGTTTTGAGAGCCAATTGGCTTAATCTGACTGAACTGTATTTCTTCAGAAACTGCCAAAAGTATCTAATTTCCTCTTAGTATACAGATGTTAGAGAGAGATAACTTCAATTAATATTGTAGACACTAAGTGTAGTGGTTGAAAACTATGCCACATTGATTCATGAAAGATTTCAATTCCATCTCTAGATTTTAATGTCTGCCTTTCCTATAAAAAAAAAAAAAGTAAAAAGAAGAGAAACTTTGATCCTTATGATACCAGTTTAAGGCACTAGAAAATATATTTCAAGTCTTTCTAATGCATTTGTAAGGGCTATTCTGATATCTTCTTGATCATGACCCTGCCATTCTTAAAAAAAAAATTGAGATGCTCTTTAAAGCCTTAAACATTCTCTAATATTATGTGAATTCTTTTAAATGAATGTAGTTTTTGAAACTACAGTGATAAAATATTTTATTAATAGAAAAATGGGTAGGTAAGAAATGGGTTATTAGCAAAAACAACGTTAAATTTGTGAATTCATTATCAAATACTTTTAGAAACATCTCTAATGTCCTATATTATTAAGAATAGTGTCTTTGTTATATATAGGAAATTTTCAAGTTTATGTAAGACTCTTGATTTTCTGTAGCATTATTACAATATTTCAGTGCTTGGATTTTGGCTTGGATATGTTTTATTTCTATTCTTTCATTCTCTGTAATATTGGTCTGAGAGGGAAAACAATATAGCAATGAATAGAATTCTCACTTGGCTCATGGATTCATTTTTATTTTAGCTAGTTCTTCTGAAATTTATATTGACTGCAATTGATAAATATAATTCTGGTTGATCCTGGAATGAGAAACTAGGTTTGCTCAAAAATTTCACAAAGTTTATTAATTTACAATGTATCATTTGTAAATAATGTTCATATTTTATCTTCATTCTTTAGCAAATGTTTATTTCATATTTCATGGTTTTCCTCTAAGAAACCATTAATTACAAAATTCAGTACATTTTATGTACTACTAAGAAAAGATATTACCAATTAAACAACATCAAAATGACTTTTATATCACTTGAATTTTTAGAAAGGTAATTCAGATTTATTTACACCAATATTATTTTGTGCCACTCTTGTGCACACAAAAGAGGGAAATAAAAGCAAAATAGATTGTTTAATGAATTCCTAAAATTCCTCAATTTTGTCATCAACTCAGAATTGATGATGCCCATCTTTTTCCATGCACCATTATTTCCTCTGTTGTCAAGAGTACTGGGCTAAAGCATGTCTGTCAATATTGCTCTGCTATAGCCTCCAAAATCTTAGAATCTGCTTTAATCTCATTCTGCTGATTTTGATCATAACACTGACATAAGAAGACTTCAGACAACAAGCAGGATTCAGATCCTTTCCTTGGGTTGCCCTTAAACTATTTGTTGACGGACATGTCAGTGAGAATAACAACCCCCTTGAGCATACATAGCAAATAGCAGTTCAGTCTGGCAGACAGTGATAGTAAGATGCCAAAGATTATAAGAAAAATCCCCATTTCAGAGATATGAAAAATGTCAAAAATTATTGCTAAAGAATGTATCCTGCTGAATGCTTAATCTATCACTCAACTATCAGTCTCCATGCATTTTTCTAAGCCTCCATGATAGTAGCCCCACATCACTCAATATTGACAGTTCTATTAGTTTTCCATGAACGTCAGTTAGGAATGCAGAACAAAGTAGCTTAGTAACAGAATTTATCACTTCTGGCTTATAAATTCAAGTGCTCTAGAAACTAACAAACCAGGTGAACCCAGAGACTAGGTTTTATTTTCATTATGCTTTCTTGAATACAAGATGCATATATACAGATTACCATGACATATGAATATTAGATTACCATAAAATACTGAGAATAGGGCTCAGTAAACACTCATGACATATGTCAAGAGAAAGCAAGAAAGAGAAGGAAGGAAGAAAATAATGGGGAGGAGAGGGAGAGGGAGAGGAAGAAAGAAAAAAGGAAGGAAGGGAAAGAGAGAGAAAAAGAAAATGGAAGGAAGGAAGGAAGGAAGGAAGGAAGGAAGGTAGGAAGGAAGGAAGGGAGGAAGGGAGGGAGGGGAGGAGGGGAAGAAAGAACAAAAGAAAGAAAGGAGAAAAGACTAGGAGGGGTCTTAGAAGAAATAGAAACAGGAAATTTTTGATGAGGGGTGCAGAGAGCGAGATAGAAGAAAAATCAATATGGTTATAGGAGGCTTCAGAGAGACAGGTTTGGAAGAGGGGAGAAAAAAGACAGAATCTTCCATAGAGCTGGGAACTGGAGAGAACAATGATGTTTAAAGGGGACTCTTAGGAAATGCAGATGGCAAGCATGCAGTATTTCCTCCCTTCCCACATTCTTTCAAAGACACCTTCAGCATAACTATCTATCCTATCAGTGTCTGTAGTGTGAGCTGTGTGAGATAAGGGAAGAATAATGATTCTATTCTCAAAGTAATGCTAAGAAGGCCCACTTATATTCAGTTTCCAAAAGTATTTTACATCCTAGAAAACTATTCTTAAGCAAAATTCTCTCTGTACCTCTGAGGAGACTTTCATAATTTGATAAATGTTAAATCTAAAGCTACCTGGGTCTATTTTTGGGGGGAAAAAAAAAGAATGAAAGAAAAACCCAGGTGCCTCTGTAGGCTTGGCCACCTGCTGTGCCTCCAGTTGCTCCAAGGTCTGAAAAACAACATTTCCTCTGCAGCCTTTTCATTGGAACTGCCACCAGAAGCCAACCCTCCTCCACCATGACAGGGCTGTATAATTCCCTGCTTCCCTCTTATTTCCCTCAAGAGAATTTATCTGTGTGAACCGAAGAGAAGATACACCTGGAGCCCAACATTCAAACATCTGCAAACTCTTGGGAGATTTTGATATGCAGCTAGACTTCAGTTACTGCCTTAGGATCCTTGGGCATGGAAGGAATTTAAATGAAAGTGTTAGCAGTGGTTCACTTATTTTCTCCCAAATTTCTTCAGAATGGGTGTTATAGACCAGATTCTTGGGAACCTGCTCTGAGTTTGAGGTAGTATACTAGGGAATGTGTTCCGTGTAAGGGATGTGGAGGACACCAGATTTAGGCCAAGGGAAATGCTGGTTGAATTGAAATATAGTTATTAGTTTTAGCTGATCCTACAGTATCATTCAGAGATGATCTAAACTGAGGCAAGGAGCTGGACCTCCTCAACAGTCACTCACCCACCAGTCACTAGATGAGGGCTGTCCCTCGGGAAGGGGTTTAACCTGAGGCTGGGAAGCTCCCTTTGGCCACAGGCAATTCTTTAGGAGGGGCTCCTTAGCTGTGATCCCTCAGCAGGCAGTGTTCCTGAAACTGATGCCAAGACTGAAGGCTTCATTCCTAAAAGTGTGGGGGGGGGATTGAGATGATGGGGTGCATGTGGCATCCACTTATAGTTTCTGCCTACATTATGATAAAGCAAGGGACACTTTGATAAAATAAAAACACCACCTTCTATTCTTGACCTCAGAACACAGTCCAGCACACTCCATGGTATCTCCCAGACTGTTTTGAATAATTACTCCAAGAGTTATATTCAGTCTCAGGCTTTTGTGCATTAGAATACTTTTGTTTTAGTAACAATATTTTTTTCAATATTTATCTAACCTTCTCCTGATTGCTCTTTAATTTTGCATGCTATTGCTACAAAATACAATACTTAGATAGAGGTAGAAATAGTGCTTTCTCATTATGTTTATACAGGAGAGTAGACTATCTCACTATATAATCTGAGAACTCTATATCAATTTGAAGATCTAGAGATAGACATAATTAAAGTCCTACTAGGAAGAATAAAAATAAGGGGACAGAGGGAAGTTGTCATGGCAACAAAAAAAAATCCTGATTTTCCTGATTTTATACCATGAAAGTATTAACCTTTATGATACCTTAATATTTTTTGTACATTGTATTTTAACCAGTGACCATTTTGTATAATGTACTTTCTAAATGTGTAGCTATAGCTTTTATTTTTGGTATTTAGCATATTGTTCACATTTTTAAATATTTTTTTCTTAAATCTGGCATTAGGAAATTAAACATGGCCTGCAAGATCCAGTTTTCTCAAGAGGAGAACAATTCTAAAGGATTTTTTTTTAATTGGTACATGGTAATTATTATCATAGTGAAATTCACAGTGATAGAAACATACATATACACAACATTTTTTTAAGTTTGAGATGATTCAGATTTATAATATGGAGAACGAAATGTATGGGGAAAGTGAATATTCAACTATAAGGTTAACATTTATATATATGTATATATATATATATATATATATATATATATTTTATTCCAGTCTCTTTTCTACAATTTTTAAAAAATTATACATACTATAATATGTCTTCTAATTTGCATTTTTCATTTAATACTTCTACATGTTTTCAAGTTTATAGATATTAATCTTTAGGAAAATTTAATAACAACATTTTATAGATTACCATAATTAAAATGTCTGTTAAGTAATTTATAATTTTTCGTGCATTGTAATCATACATCTTTGTTAGGTACAAGCTGGTAAAGTCACACATACACACATTTCTCATTTAACCCTTCACCAATTCCTGCCCCCCTCCCTCACCCTCCCTCCTTCTCAAGTTCAGTTTAGTGATTGACTTTGATATGTTTCTGGGGTAATTTCTGGTAATTCCAATATTATAAAATTGCTATAAATATCTTTATATTGAATAATTCATACATCTAGGATTCATTATCAAAAATCCCTAGAATGAGAATGAGCCCTTTTAAAGATTTGATACATTCTGTTTATTTGCCACCTATAAAATATTTTTCTAGCTGGGTGTGGCGGAGCATGTTTGTAATCCCAGTACTTGGGAGACTGAGACAGGAGGATCACAGGTTCAAGGCTAGCCTCAGCAACTTAGCAAGACCCTGTTTCAAAATAAAAAATAAAATAGGGCTGGGGGTGTAGATTGGAGGTTGAATATCTCTGGGTTCAATCCCCAGTACCAAAAACAAAACAAAATATTTATTTTCTATCCTTTTTTTTTTTTTTTTTTTTTTTTTTTTTTTTTTTTTTTTTTTTGTGTGTGTGTGTGTGTGTGTGTGTGTGTGTGTGTGTGTTACTGGAGATTGAACCTAGGGGCATTCTATCTCCAAGGTACACCCCAGCCCTATTTTTTATTCTTTACTTTGAAACAAGGTCTCACTAAGTTGCAGAGGGCCTCACTAAGTAGCTGAGGCTGGCCATGAACCTGCGATCCTCCTGTCTCAGCCTTCCAAGTACTGAGATTACAAGCGTGCACCATCACGCCCATCCTTCCTTAATTATTCAGTTCACTATACTCTCACCCTCATTTAAAATCTATATTTAGTCAATATTTTAAATGAATATATGTTTTTTCATTGTTTTTTCTCTTTTGATAATTTGTGAAATGAAACACCTTTTTCGTATTTTTTTCTTTGTGTTTTCATAAAGAGAGAGAGGAGGAGGATTTGTGTTTCTTTGGAAATCATTTGTCCACATCCTTTGTACTGAACTTTCTTTTAAAAGAGAATTTATTTTTCTATATAGGAATATTTTTTGGTATATTCCAGTATATTAAATTCCATTTAAACTAAACAACTCTACCTCTAAAATTAAACAATTCATTTTCTGCTAGTAAGATAACTTTGTTTTCTATTTACTGGTAAATAGATTTTAAAAAGTTATAAATGCTTCTTGGGTACTAATTTAATTGTTTGACAATACTTAAATGGTATTGTTAAATTAGACTAACAGAAGGAACATTAGATCAGGCCAACTGTGTATGTGTAATCTTAGTCTGGCTGATTTGCGGGAAATATAAAAGTTATTACATTACCAATGTTGATAGTTTCATCAAGTCTCATTAAGTTGTGCTGGCAGTGCAATGGAATTCCAAATATTTTCAGGGAGATAGATTACTGAGATAAATAGGAATAGGAAAAAAATTCTGGAAAGTGAAAAGTTTTCCTGTTAGGAAATTCTCAGCAGACAAGCACTATTGAAGAAGTAAAGATGGATGGATGGATGGATGGATGGATGGACGGACGGACAGAACAAACTCATATGCCAGACATTGTGCTAACCTCTATGCATTGATTAGTTCATTTCACACTCATAAATTCCTTAACTAGTTGGCCTGATTCTACTCATTTTACAAATGAAAAAATGGAAAGAGAAGATCTCAATGCGTGCCATTCTGATTCTATCTTTCAGGATTCTATTAGTAGCTACCAGTGAAAAATTGGAGGATGAAAAAAATAGAATCAATTATATAATAAGAATAGATTATCTATGTGTAAGCATTAACCTCAGCCATGTTCTCCTTGTAAGAGGTTCAATAACTCTGGGTTTTTAAGATTTTAATAATGCTAGGCACCTAAGATTATTCTATTTCAGTTATACTTTGACTAAACATGTAAGTATGAATAATCATTTGCAAAAGGTATACATTCTATAAAAATCCTTCATATATTTGCTGGAGATCTCCACTCCTTCGCAAATCAAAGATTCTTTTCCTGTCCATCAAGTTCCCTGTTGTGACTGTGAAGTTATTCCTGCCCCGGCATGTTTATATTTGTCCATTTCTGCCCAAAGTCATGACCAATTTCTCACCAGCATAGCCTGAAGTCTTAAATCAAACAGTGAAATTATATTTTTGGATTGTGTAATATGAATTTATTTCTATTCCTTTAGAATTCCTTCTTTACATTTATATTACACCTCATATGTGCTACACCAAGAACAATGTAGGAAGGACAGCATTCAATTCTTCACATTTCAGAAGGCAGATTAATTAAGAGGTCAAATCCATGTCAAAATTCACTTCAGTGACTACCTTAGGATTTATTGTTTTTCAGTAGTTTGTAGATAAACAAGTACTTAATTGAATAAATTAATTTAACACAATAATTCCAGGATATAATGAACCTAAATAAATTAAAATAATTAAACAGATGAGCCATGTTTCATCATCATTGTCTTGATATATGTACTCAACCATGCCACATTTACAGTGACCTAAAAACATCACCCAGCAAGACAAGTGAATTATTGATCAGAGCATTGTTTTCAGTAAATGTCAAAAAAAAATACTGGGAAGAACATTTACCATCAATAAGTGAGATTCAAGGACCAATTTCCATATAATGTTCACATTATCTTAGATTATCAATGTTACAATAGTATTGTTATAACCATTGAAAAAGTCACTAACATTCTGAATATATGCTATCACTTACCAACATTTCCAATACAAATAGCTCCTTTTTTCCTTTTAGAAAATACAAAATGTTTAGAGTATAGAGCATATGTATTGTCAGCAATTGTTTCATACAAATTTCAGCAAGAGATGGGTTGGAAGTTAAATCTACACAGCAAGGAATGGACTATATAAATAACTAATAGAGGTGACAGTTGACATAGTATTGTTGGAAGGGAATGCTATTCAGTAACTACATCTGGTCTTACCCTCTGGGAAAAAACTCTCCACTCACTGTGGTCCCATAAATATTTTATGAGCCAACATAAAGTAATATGCTAATGATAGACTATTTACCCAGTGAGCAGGTGCAACCTCTGATGTGTATTCATCTTTGGTCCACCTTTGATGTGGGGTCAGGTGAGCCATTTTGAATTGTTTTTTCTTTGCTTCTCTCCCCTCGCAGTTTCTCCTGAAACTAAAATGGTGAGCGAGAGTCATCATGAGGCCCTGGCTGCCCCGCCAGTCACCACTGTGGGGACCATCCTACCACACAATGCCACAGAGCCAGCCAGTCCTGGGGAAGGAAAGGAGGATGCGTTTTCTAAGCTAAAGAAGAAGTTCATGAATGAGCTGCATAAAATTCCACGTGAGTAGCCTCTGTTGTTTCTTGAATAAAAATAGTTGAAAATCATCTGACTTCATTGGTTAAAAAAAAAGCAGAACTGTTAACATTTTATTTTTCAAGGTAGTATTTTTCCAAATAAAATATTGGAAAACATTGGGGAAAATTCCAATAACAAAAAATAATCTCAGAAATAGAATATTCCTACTATCTTTAAATAGTTTACAAATGATAATCTATCTTATTGCATATTGTATTTAATGTAGGTAGGTTCTTTTATGTCTGTTTCTCTCAATATATGAATGCCCATAGCTTACATTATATATTTTTGGATTTGCATTTTTGAAATGATTCCACTGTAAAGATTATTCTTGCCAGGTGTGGTAGCATATGCATGTAATACCAGTACTTGGAAGGCTGAGATGGTAGGATTGCAGGTTCAAAGTCAGCCTTAGCAACTTAGTAAAACTCTTAGCAACCTAGTGAAAAAATAAAAAGGGCTAGGTGTGTAACTCAGAGATAGAATGTCCCTGGGTTCAATCCCCAGTAACACAAGAAAAAGATCCTTAAACCATAGCTAATATTTACTTTCCCAGTTCTGCAACTTTAATTTTTATTCATCAATATTTTAAAATCTTTGGCCCAATTTTCAAAATTTTCTTTGATGTTATCGGGAAATACAAAACTGTTACTAAAGTTTTTGTGTGTGTGTAAGTGTAGCACTAAGTCCAACCAGTAGCATTTAATTTTCTTCATTTTATTTTTTACATTGATGGATTAAATTGCAGTGTGTATAACATGATGTTTTAAAGTGTGTGTGTATACATACATAATCTGCCATATATATGTGATATATATATATATATAATCTGTTGTTTATAGATAGTAGATTATATGTGGCTGATTAACATGTATCACATCACATGCTTATCATTTTCATGCTGAGAATACTTTACATTCATTCTCTTCACATTTTTGAAGACTACAATATATTCACCATGTTGGGCAATATATGTCCTGAACTTGTTCTAACTGAAATTTTGTATCCTTTGGACATCTCAAACTGCCCCTCAACCCTTCCACCATGAATAACTATTATTCTACACTCCTCTAAGATCAACTTTTTTCCTGATTAAATTAATTGTTGCAGATACATAAAAGTCACATATATATATAATATATATATACACACATATATATGAATGCAGTACTGTCATGTTTTTATGCATATATATATATAGTAATAATATTTAAATTACCCGGGTGTGGTGGTGCACGCTTGTGATCCCAGCATTTGGGAGGCTGAGACCGGAGGATCCAGGTTCACAGCCAGCCTCAGCTACCTAGTGAGGCACTCCACAACTTAGTGAGACCCGGTTTCAAAATAAAGAATTAAAAATAGGGCTGAGGGTATAACTCGGAGGTAGAATGCCCCTGAGTTCAATCCCCAGTACCACACACACAAAAAAAGTTAGGTTAAGATATCTATTTCATCAAACATTTATCATTTCTTTAGGTTGAAAACGTTCAAATCTTTTCTTCAAGCTTTTTGAAAGTACATTATTGTTTCCTATAGTCACCTTACTGTTCGAAAGTACACCGGAACTTCTATCTAACTGTAACTTAGTACCCATTGATCAATCTTTCCCTACCCTCCCTAACCCTACTCTCCTGCCTCTAGTAACCAACATTCTAGGAAAAAGTTTTTGGATTCCACATATGAGTGAGATCATACAGTATTTGTTCTTCCTTTGCCTGGCTTATTTCATTTAACATAATGTCCTCCACGTTCATCATGACAGGATATCCTTCTTATAGTATACCACAATGCTTACATATCTAATTTCTTTTATCCATTCATCCACAATGGAACATAAGTTGAATTCCATATTTTGGCTATTGTGAAAAAATGCTGCAATAAACTTGATACTGATTATATCTCTTTCACATACTATTTTCATTTCTTTTGATATAATCCTCACCAGGCTCATACTTGTTATCTTTTGTCTTTTTCATAAAAGATGATATCTCATTGTGGCTTGGCTTTGCATTTCCATGATGATTAGTGATAGTGAACCTTTTTTTCCTCCCATATACCTGTTGGCCATTTGTATGTTTTCTTTGGGGAAATATCTATTCAGGTCCTTTGCATATATTTTTGTTTGTTTGTTTGTTTGTTTGTGGTACTGGGAATTGAACTCAGGGGCATTCTACCTCGGAGCTATACCCCCAGCCCTATTTTTTATTCTTTATTTTGAAACAGGGTCTCACTAAGTTGCAGAGTGCCTCACTAGGTAGCTGAGACTGGCTATGAACCCGGATCTTCCAGTCTCAGCCTCCCAAATGCTGGGATTACAAGTGGCACCACCATGCCCAGCTTCCTTTGCATATTTTTAACTGAATTATTTTTCTCTTACTATTCAGTTTCTTGTGTCTCTATATATTATAGATATTAACCCCCATTAGATGTATAATTTGCAGATACTTTCCCCATTCTATATATTGTATCTCCATGCTGTTGATTTTCTTTTTCTGTGAAGAAGCTTTTTAGTATGATATAGTCCCATTTGTCTATTTTCATTATTATTGCTTATGTTTTGGGGGACCATAACAGAAAACTCATGGCCCAAACTAATGTCATAAAAATTTTCCACTATACTTTCTTCTAGTAGTCTCATATATGTTGGTCTCATATATAAGTCTTGAGACCATTTTGAGTTGTTTTTTAATTTTGCTTTTATTGGTGCATTATAGTTTCATATCATAATGTAAATCATGTTGACTGTGACATACATGCACACAGCACTTGGTGCCTCCCACATCCCCATTTCCCCCCTTCTCAATACAGAGTACTGAGATTGATGTTGGTATATTCACATATGTATACATAGTCAATGGTACTTCATTAATGAATCTCAGTCTTCCCCCTTCCCTTCCCTTAGACCACTTCCCTGGTCCATTGAGGTTTTTCTCCTCCATTTCTTGGTGTCCCTCTGGTAACCCAATTACTCCCTAGCTTGCACATATTAGAAAATAACATATACCCCTTCACTTTCTGTGACTGACTCATCCCCCTTAACATAATGTTCTCCAGGTCCTTCCATTTTCTTGAAAATGACACAATTTTGTTCTTCTTTATTATTGAGTAGAATTCCAGTTCAGCTACTTTGGAGATCAGTGTGGAGATTCCTCAGAAAACTGGGAATGGATCCACAATATGATCTGACTATATCATTCCTGGGTATCTTTCCAAAGGGGCTTAAATCAGAGAAGTACAGTAATATATGCATACCTATATTCATAGCAGCACAATTCACAATAGTCAAATTATGGAACCAACCTAGGTGTCCATCAATAGATGGATTACAAAATTTTGAGTTGAGTTTTAATCTGGTGTAAGAAAGGATCTAATTTTATTCTTCTGCATGTGGAAATCTTGTTTTTCAATACTATTTATTGAAGAGACTATCTTTTTCCCATTATGTATTCTTGACTACTCTGTCAAAAATTTGTTGACTATAAATTTGTGGATTCAATTCTGGCTCTCTTTTTTTGTTCCATTGTCTGTGTCTGTTTTTATGCTTGTGCTATGTTGGTTTTGGTTATTTTAGCTTTGTAGTATATTTTGAAATCAGACATCATAATGTCACCAGCTTTGCACTTTTTGCCCAAAAATACTTTGGTTATTCCGAGTCTTTTGTAGTTCCATATAAATTTCAGGATTGTTTTTTCTAATTCTGTTAAGAATGTCATTGTTGAGCCGGGCGTGGTGGCACACGTTTGTAATCCCAGCATTCGGGAGGCTGAGACTGGAGGATCCGGGTTCACGGCCAGCCTCAGCTACCTAGTGAGGCACTCCGCAACTTAGTGACACTCGGTTTCAAAATAAAGAATAAAAAATAGGGCTGGGGGTATAGCTTGGAGGTAGAATGCCCCTGAGTACCCAGTACCGCAAAAAAAAAAAAGAATGTCATTGTTATATTAATAGGGCTTGTGATGAATCTGCCACTCACTTTGGATAATATAGACATTTTAACATTAATTCTTCTAAACCTTGAAAATGAGATATCTTTTCACTTACTTGTGTCATTTTTAAATTTTTATCAATATCCTATAGTTTTCAACTTAGAGGTCTTTTACCTTCTTGGTTAAATTTATTTTTAAGTATTTTCTTTTGTAGCTGTTATAAATAGGATTTTCTTTATTTCTTTATCAACTAGTTCACGTTAATGCACAGGAGCACTACTGACTTATTTATATTGATTTCATATTGTGCAATTTTACTGAGTTCATTTATTCTAAAAGTTTCATTAGTGAAATGTTATGCCTATGTATATGATGATAGCATATGCAAAAATGGAAAATTTTAACTTCTTCCTTTCCAATTTAGATGCTTTTTATTTATTTTCATTTTATTTATTTTTCTTCCCAAATTACTCTGGCTAGGACTTCCGGTATTATACTGAATAAAAGTGATGAGAATGGATAATACTGGTCTCAAAATAAGCACAGAGGTTTTTCCTCCTCTTCAGTTTTTTGAAGAGTATGAGAAGAATTGATAGTAGTTCATCTTTAAATGTTTGATAGAATTCAGCAGGGATGATGTAGTGTTTCCCAGTTGTTCTTGCCCCGTATATGCCTGCATATTTGAAGTGGGGGTACTTATTTCTGTCTTTAAAGACTAGCTTCGTCTGACAAAATTCCATGGCAGATGCAGTGCTGAAATGTAGCAGAAACCCAGAGGAATTGTGGCAGGCATGATGCTATTACATGCCCACAATATTAGGCATGGTGCTGGGGCACACTGGAAGCCTGGGGCAGATGTGTCCAGCAAAGCACTGGGGGCACTTCACAAGCCCGGTGTCCTATAGCTGGAGTTGTATTGCTAGAATCCCAGAGCAGCTGTAGCCAAGGAAGCACTGCCAGAAGCCTGGGGCCTAGTATGGCCAGTGTGGTTCTGGGATACCTGAAGCCAGGGGCTACTGAGGGCTCCCCAGAGCTTAGAGTCACCAACATCAGCTAGTCAGTAATGCATGCCAGAAATTGAGTCTGCTACGCAAGCCTGAATCCTAGGACTGTGTTATTCCTCCTAGTACTGCCATGGCTGTAAAGGCTCCATCTATATGCACTGCCCTGAATACAGGACTGCAGGAGTCTGCCCAGTGCTGGGTCTTACTGTAGTTGTACTAAGTCAAAGTCCTGTGCTTGCTTTTCTCTCTTTTCCACAAGCAAACAATATCTGTGTCCATACTGTGGAGCCTAGGATTGGGGAAGGGGTGGTACACATAATACAAAACTCTCCTTCCTACCCTCCTCAATGCATCTTGTTTTATTATGATGCTCCAACCAGTGTTTTGTTCTCTCACCTCATTTCCTTAGCACTTGTGAAGGTATTTTCAAGTGTGGATAGTAGTTCAAATTGACATTTCTGCTGATGGAAACGCATTAGGGAGTCCCACTCTTCCATCTTGCTCTACCCCAATGCCAGGGATATTTAATTTGAAATTACAGGTTTGTCTTTTTTTTGTTAAGTTTGAACACTTTCTATGTACTTCATATTTTTTAAGTGCTATGAACAAAGATTTGAGCCCCCACAGAGATTATATTCTAGTTGGGAGCGGGAAGTAATAAAGTAGTAAAGAGGCAAATATATATATAGTATATCATGTGGTGGTAAATGATTTATGGAAAAACAAGAAGGTAAAGGGTAAAAGTTTATTATCTTTAAGATTATCAGAACTGTTTTCATTATTAAAAATGAGGAGAGTGAAGAAAGATGTTATCATAAAATCTGGCAAATAGGGTACAAGTCCTTAGGCAAAAGTCCACCTGGAGTAACAAGAAACCCCATCTACCAGAAGTAGAATGAGCCAGGTGGAAAGTGGCAGAAGATGAATTTCTATGTTGTATAAGCCATATCATGTAGGGCCTTGAAAATTATTCTCAGAAACTCCAATTTTACCAAGGGCACCAAAATGCCTCTTTGAGCATTTTCCAAAGCAGAAGTGATCCCTAATATGACTAATTTTTCAAAGATCATTCTTGCTAGGATATTGAAAATAGCTTATAGAAGAGCAAGGGTAGAAGAGAAAAAGCAGGCTATTATAATAACCCAGGTGAGAGACTTTCACAATTTCATTAGATGCTGAAAAACAGGAGAAATCAACTTCTTATCTCTCAGTAATTAGAAATGTGTTGATTTTTCCATCCACCTTTAACAAATTCAAGTTCATCAGAGACACACTCTTACCACAGTTGTCAGTAATTAGCATTCTCAGCAGGAAGATCCATAACAGAAGAGAAATGGTCCAATAGATCAAACCCTGGAATAAGAAATGCAAGATCTCAGTTCCCATTTTTGCTCTACTGCTGAGCTAATGAACCCAGAACATCAACTCTGGGTACTTTTGCTGTAACTTTGAGGTTGTAACTACCAGGAAGAAACCAAATGCACATGTTATGGGCACAAACTCTCACTTAAAAAGTATTTTATTAAAATACTGGCTGTAAGAGAAATGTGTTAGAAGGAAGAAAAGAAAGCAACGAGTAACACCAGATCAGATGCATAACCTGCCTTGTCTTCACCACCAGCTCCTTCTCTCCAAGGGTAAACAATGTGAGACACATGGGGTCTCAATCAGCATGCTCACTTCTGTGATCCAAAACGACTGACCACACAGCTTTGAGCAAGAAAGATTTATTTGCTCACAGTTTGGGGAGCTTTTGGGATTCCATCCATGTGAGGTCAGTGTCTGCAGAGTTAAGGCATGGCGGTGGGAAGTGGAGAGAAAGAGCACACACAAGTCTCTGCTCTCATATCACAGAGGCCAGAAGCAGAGAACAAGCAGGGGGAGGAGGAAGGATAAGTAATTCCAAGAAACCCCTTCTTAGCAACCAAATCCTGCTTCCAACATTGCTATCTGGTTTCTGTGAGGGCTAGGGGGACATTCTAAATCCAAATCATTACGCATGACAAAGCCAATAACCATAGGATTGAAAGGTTCCCCATGGATCAGCATCACTCACTCGCTCATCAACTTGAATTCTTGGCTCAATGTCTTCTTACTTAGGGCTGCCCCACCCATACTACCTAAAACTGTAGCACCTTTCATCTTATCCCCTCTTTCCCATCATTTCCTGTCCCAACCCATTTTATTTCATATCATAGTACTTAGCACCATCTGTAAACCCATGTATTTTATTAGTTGGTTTTTAATTTCTTTGAATCCCTCCAAAATAATGTAAATTCTATAAGGGTAATAAGTTGAGTTCGTTTTATGTACAGTTGTACTGCTGGTGGTACTTAGAACGTATGAGATAGTCAATATAAATTGATGAATGAATATCATTTTAACTTATACCCTGAACCATCCCTCTTAGACTTGGAGGCTTTCAGATCCTACCAAATGAAAACATATTATTACAGCACAAGCATTTACTTTCAGATACTAAGGAAAGCATCATTTCAGTGCTTAACTGTGCCTTAAAAAAAACATAATATTGAAAAACCAAGCAAAATTTATAATGAAAACTCCTGCACCTTTGGCCTTTCTCACTTAGAGCTAGCTGTTCCCTTATTTATTTCCTCCCCATTCATCAGTAGGAAAATAATTAATTCGAAAAATTACACATGATGAGTTTTTTGTCTGCTTCCCTTGGCCAGCCTTATCTTGCTCCTTGCCAGGCCATTGCCCTATCCCTGGGTCCCTTTACTAGGTCCTGGAAATCAGCCAGATAATTAGTCTCCTCCTCCACAGAGATTTGCTTTTGATCAGTAACCTAAACTAATAGAACACTAGAGGATAAGAGTACCACCTATGGAAAATATTATGTGGCTAGCTAGCACTCTCTTTGATGTGGTAGGAAGAAATAAGTAAAATACCTAAAATCTTAAAGTGTGATAGTAAATTGGTGCTAGGAAAAAACTGAATCATAAATATAGCAGTACAGTTTTAAAAAGAGTATGGAACAGTGCCTATTTTACACTTTCATTTTAATCCATCACAGTTTTTACTGCCTGTATAATTGAAATTTCTAATGGGATTTATACACAAGGATCAACACTAGGCAAAAATAAAACATATCCCTAAAATAAAATTCCTCTAGGAACAAATGTTACAAAAAGGTGATCACTTTTGGCTTGGCATTATATAGTGTGACACTAATGACAGGTAGCAAATTAGAATATTAATTGATTTGGGTCTCTGAACTAAATCATGACTATCTGGCAGATGTGGGTTTTTGGGGGTTTTGTTTTTTTGAGTGTTTTTTTTTTTTTTTTTTTGCAAAATTGATAGCAAACAGCTTTAGTCTGTCACTTGAAATTCCCACTTGTAAGAAGAGAGGTGTCACAACGGCAAAGAGTGTGCATGTCATTAGTTAAGTAATCTGCACAGTCCAGCATGGAACATATTCAAACCAAATTGCCTGATGATATCATCCATAACACCATAGGGCTTCAAATTTTTTTTAAAAAGGAAAGGAAATGGTAAATGCCTAGCATTTTTTATCTTTCAATTCATTCTGCACGCTGTTATCTAAATGAAGCAGACAAGGTTTTTCAGAATGTGGCTTTATTTTGCAACTTTGATTTTAATATGACTAGGGCCATGGTTGGTTTGTAAAGCATGAACTTATGTCATCCAAATAGCTGTGATTAAGGTTTTGATATTCATGAGCTTCTTGAAGTAGAAAGCACCTTTCCTTGAGCACAGCAGAAAGCCAAACAGCCACATCCTGACTCTTAGACTAGAATAAGAGCAAGTGGACTATGGGCAGTTTTGTAATTCATACAGACATGTTTGGGGGTAGACAGTTTGATATAGGAATTAAAAACACAAACTCAGCATGGGTTCAAATCCTAGCTCCACTTCATAGTAGTTAGGTGACAGTTTCCTTCCATATAAAATGAGATAAAAAATACTCCCTCACCATAGGACTGTGGGGTAAGAGTGTCTGGCACAGAGTAAGCACTCTTTATATGGTCACTATTATCAAACTCCAGCCAACATTTTAACAAGTCTATTTCTCTTTTTAAAAAGTTCTCTATCAAGATCAGTCACCCAAATTGAGAAAATTCCAGAAACGTTGTCACCAAATACATGTGCACTGCATTCCTTAACCCCGCTCCTGTGATGCTCATTTTAGGGAAGGTGAATTCCCTCTTGATGTTTGCTCATCCCATCATCTCCTCTCATTTACCCTTTCTTTCATTCTGTAATTTCACTTTCTCATCCCCTGTATCCTGCACATCCGGTCATAGCTCATGATTCACAGATCAGAAAGTACTCTGCAAAATTACCTACATAGTAGGTGCTGGAGAAACATCAGTGTTCTTTTCTCTAAAACTCTTTTCCTTGACATTGCCTCACCCCTCAAGCTGCCATTCAATCGTCTTCCTTCATGTCTCTACCAAAATGAGTAAAATCTGATTCTTAACATCTATTTCATCACCTCCCATTAGCAACTCAACTTCTTTTGCTCTGGTTTCCATCCTTCATTGTACTATTAAAATTGTTTTCACTAAAGTCACTGGGTACTTCCTGACACACAACTAGAAGGGTTATTATCAATCTTCATTCAATCAGTTATTTCTGCATGATTGTCACTATTGGCCCCCATTGTCTGAAAACGCTTGGGAGTCCACTCTCCTTTCCTCTTCTTCCTTCCTCCCTTCATTATTCTTTTTCACTGCTTGGTCTTCCTTTTTCATTGACATTCCTTTCCTTAAACCACAGAGGTCCTGTTTTTCAGGGTGACATTTTTAATCCTGGTCCATTCTTATTCTACAGGCTCTCCCGGGGCAATACCATTCACTTAGTCATTAAATAAGAAATCTCACTTTTGTCCTTCCCTCTTTGAACTCTGTTACTGCCTGTGCTCTGCTTGCATTCAAGTCCTGTCAATGCTTGTCCAGAAACATCTGTTGAACCTAGCCAGTGCTTTCTTACTCCAGCATCTTTTCTCATCACTTTGTCTTCCTGGACTCCTACTAAACCTGATACATTTGGTTTATCATTGAACAGCCAGCTCAATTGTTACCACTGGGATGAGAGGTTTCTTCATTTCTCAAGGCAGGATCATATGAGCCTTCTTCTAATCTTCCAAAGCTCTTCATTCAAATCTCTCACTGTCTTGGTTATCTGGAGATTTCTGCTTGTCTTTCTCACTAGCAGGTAAGTTCTTCAGGGATAGGGACCATTTTTTAAACATCTTTCTATGTCTCTACCTTGATAATGTCTGACACCAAAGGCACTAGTAGAACTGGTATCTGCTAGGCACTGTGTTGAGGTTATACCAAGAGCAATGCTCTTATTCTAGTATATGAGTCAGAAAAGTTGGGTAGTTGTTTTGTTTGAGACTAAATCAATTCATTCTAGAAACAACCACATAGAATTTCATATTACAAAACTTAACATTATACCAACCAGAGTGGTCCTTGTTCCATGCTTAGGGAAACTAAGATCTAGAAATCAATAGTTTTCAAAACTTTTAACCAAGGATTCTTTTGTTCAGATGAAATATAAATACTTATAATTATAAGGACAATCAAGCACATTAGAACTTCTGTTGCAAGTCCAAGATGTCTCCCTCACTCATTCCCCCAGGATACTTTGATCAACAGCAAAGACATCCGGCTGTAGTGAACATAGTTTGAAAGCATGGTCTTAAAATGTAGTAGGTCGATCAGTGTTAACTTTCATAACAACAGCCACTAAAACAAACAACTACAATTGAAACTAAACAACTGATAGTTGATATAGTTAGTATAAGCAAATATTCACCAACAAAGGAAAAATGCAGCCCAATAACTTAGCTTTCCCTCATGTGACTGCAGAATGGATATGATGTCATTTTCATAGGTCAATGTCATGAACAAAATGTCAATGTCAAGAAATAGAAATAAGAGACAAATGAAAAGAACCCTTGAGAACACAGAGTATGTGCACAACAATAATTAGTGTTGTGACCACCAGTGTTTGTTAAGGACTTGGCATGTATGTATGTGTCATGCATTCTGTGAAATCAATCTCCACTAAGCCTCGTAAAAACTCTACCAGGTAAAACAATTGTTATCCCCATTTTATAGAGAAGAACACTGAGGCTTAGTAAGGTGTATGAATTGTCCAAACGATGTATATGGTACAGCTTGGAAGTGCAGGGATGTGGCCAGGAAAAAAAAATCCAGCTTTATGATTAAGCCTTAAGAGAATATCACAAAGGCTACAAATCACTTCCATCTTCACTTACTACAGCCAAGACTGGGGGTTATTGGTGTTCTATGTGTCCATTCAGAGATATTGGCTGGTATTTTATATTCATCTTTTGAGAATTGGGACACATGTTTAATATAAGTCAGAGTTTCTCATTGCATGATCTAGTTTGAAAAGCCAGAAGTTATTTTCTTTGTTTCTGCATTTCTTTCATTGCCCTAACTCAGATAAATTGTCATGTTAATAACTCTTACCACCTCAGCACTGACAGATTCTATTTCACTGTGCAAATGAACTCTGTGTATATGACTCAGCATCAGTTCTATCTGTTGACTGGATTCTCACACCTCACAAAAGCATTCACTGAAATGTTAAGTGAAATTATTCATTGTTAACCACCACTAAATAGAAATAGCTATAAGAAAAAGTTATGATTCTGGAGAGTCTTATTCTCAGAGCAAATGCTTTACATTATTTAGTAATTTCAACAAGGCAATGCTGAAGGTACCTATTTGGGACAAAGACATTTAGAAGTAAGGGTCACAATTCATCACACCACAGTGGAGTGATTCATACTTCCATTCTGTAAACATGTATTTCATTTTAGTTTAGTATATTTTATCATCTTATTGAATTTATTATTTTAGTTTAATTCTC
This sequence comes from Graphiurus murinus, assembly GCA_004027655.1. Lineage (NCBI taxonomy): Eukaryota > Metazoa > Chordata > Mammalia > Rodentia > Gliridae > Graphiurus > Graphiurus murinus. The sequence goes on along the minus strand of PVLC010000228.1, from coordinate 5,281 downwards.
ATTCAAAATATAGGAAATCTTTGCTTGTATATGTGAATAGTGTTTGTGGTGTGTGTGTGTATGTGTGTGTGTGTGTGTGTGTGTGTGTGTGTGTGTGTGTGTGCTTTAGGAGTTACCATTAAAAAGTTAATACTATAGTATAAAGTCTGGTTCACCTAAAGCAGTAGTTCTTAGTAGAGTTGGCACTGCCCTCTACAGGATATACTGTGTGTGTGTTGGGTCATTTTCAATGTGCTTAAAGATGGGCATGGTGGGAGGGAGGCATCTCCTAGCATCTAGAAAACATAGGCCCAGGAACCTACTCATCTGCAACTTTTGGGACAGCGTGACACAATATAGAATTGTTCTGCATCCCACACAAATTTTAAGATCCTCATAGGACATGCATATAAAAGGAAACCAGGAAATCTGAGCCAAGAAATAGAACTATTTTGCATATGAATATTAAGGGCTTTTTTTATTTCTCTCATATTTGCTGAATAGCTTTTATTATACTGTCCACCTAAGCTCTTTGATTTTCTTCTGATGTTTGAAAAACTCTTCTGATTATCTTCTCAGAATGCAAGCATCCTTTTTAGAAGTTGTAAGCATTTGATTATTTCACAGTGCCTTCCAATGCAGTTGTCTGAGAGTTTTTGTGCTGAAATAAAAATTATTTATGATCTATTATTATCTTTTTATTTCTCCTTTATATTATACTTAGCATATATTGTTGACTTCTTAAATTACATATGTAAGTTATGTGGTATTATCCATTTAAATTCTGAGACAGGAGAAAAATATTATAAAATATTTGTTATAAAGTAAAGCATGGATATAACTCTGATGTTAAACAATGTGCAATGCAACTCTATCAACACATGCCGCTGATATATTTCAGAAAAGTTGTTCATTCATATGTGTCCTTGTGGTTTCCCTCTAGGAATCCTATTAGCCAGAAAATTCCCCCTAGAAATTTGTGCCTTTAAAATGAACTAGTGTTGAGGGATTTTATAAACTTCCAAAGCAGAGCTAATATGGAGTAATGGTAAACACAATAAAGCTACCAAGCGAATTAAGATCTAAGCTAAGTTTCAAAGCCTTACTTTGCCACATTCTATTAGTGTATCAAAGATATTAAGTAAACACACCTGAGGAAAATAAGGGACCTGAATAATATTTTGGACCTATATTTAAAATAGCTCAGGAATTACCTTGCTGAAATACTTCATAAATATACATATATATTTTAAATAGCTTTAAAAGTCTATTCCTTACCACATAGCAGTTAACATTGCAAAATAAGGCCATGTTGTCACTCAAAAAAACCTGACTACAAAAGCCAAATCTATCAAGAAAACAACAAACTTGAGAAAAACTGGGCAACTACCATTTTTACCTCACTGTAATAACTATGTTGATCTTTTATTACATTGCTGACCTGTCAGGTTTGCTCCAGTTTCTGTTAAATTGGATAAAGAATTTAGAAGCAGAAATCAGAGGGAAATTGTGATGTACCATTATATTTTTAGCACTTAGCTTTATTTTTCTTTGTTTTGATTTTCATCCTTGAGAGTACTATAATAAAAGGATTTAAACTTCATATCTTCTGAGTCCACATGCCTGTCTTTTGAGTGAACTTAGATAACTTTGAAGTAAAGATTAAGAAAATATTGGTCCATTTAAAGATTTCTTCACTAAGAAATGCTTCCATTCAAACTGCTGTCCTAGAGAAATTTTCAAACCACTTGTGCCCTCTCCCTTTTTATCTTTCCTTATAAACTGTTTTCATGCATGCAAGTTTTAAAGTGAAAGAAAGGAAAGGCAGTAATAGATTACAAATAATAAAAATATATTTGGCTGATAAATACGCCATTATCTGAAAGTAGCATGTACCTGTCCACAAAAATATAGAAAAGATCAAGAATCTCAGTTTAATAGACTATCATTGACCAAGTTGTACTGGTAAATTCCTCAAACGTAAAAATTTATTATAATAAGTTCATTTCCTAAGTATTTGGAGCAATTCTTTATAATAAGGCAACTCTCATAGTGAATTTACAACATTACTGTCATAATCATACCAATATTACTCTCTAAATTCCTTGGTTCACATCAGCAGTTCAAATGTGTTGTCTGTAACGGTGGGTTAATCACCCACAGACTCTGGTCCAATATGCCTGACTAGCTCAGGTCAGGGAAGCACTGTTGGCTCGAGTGGAGTAGTCTACAGTCTGACTGTAGAGTTGGTCTGTCTAGGTTCAATATCTTAGCTCTACCATTACTAGTGTGTGACCTTGGGCAAATCACTTAATCTCTATGTCAAATAAGTACTACTTTCTGTTGGGAAAGTGAGCAGTGAAGAATTAATATACACAAAGTGCTGAAGACAATGTCTGGAATATAATGTCAATTATATTCAAAATGCACAAGTTTCTACTGCCTGTTTCCATAGACTGTTTGTATGTGCCAGGCTTATACATCCTGTGTAAGCTAAGGAACTAAGTCAGAGCTGTGCTAAGGAAGTAAAAGAGCACAGCACAACAGACTCAGAAGTTTAGGGCCAGAGGACTTCTAAATTAAAACATCTTAACGAGACATTGGCAGCCCTGCATGACATGATTCAATACAGCTCTTGAGATGCTTCAGCCCTTTCTCCAAAAATATTTGCCCTCACAGGTATTGCTCCATCAGGACAAAACCTCTTCAAGTTACTGAATTAATTCACCACAGTGATTCATGCTTCCAGATCTTCCTACAAACTGTCTTCTCTGCCTGAAATTCCTAGCCTGCCACTATTGGACTTCTCGTTACCCTTCTGAATTCTCCTTCCTGTCCCCCTGCTACTAAATTGCTAATCTATTATTAATCATCAGTAGCAATTCTTCCTCTGTTACACATTTGCCTGTTACATATGCTTGTATTTTTTTTTTCTTGGTAGTAGAAATTAACCTGGGGAATTCTACCCCCAGGTTACATCCTCAACCCTTTTTTTTTTTTTTTGTTTTTTTTTTTTTTTTTAATTTTGAAACTGGGTCTCACTAAGTTGCTGAGGCTGACCTAGAACCTGCAATCCTCATATCTCAGTCTTCTAGGCACTGGGAATACTGGTATGTGCCACTGCACGGGGGGCCTACTGGAAATTGGTGAGAGAGGAGCCAGGTGTGGTGGCACATCCTTGTAATCCCAATACTTGGTAAACTGAAATAGGAGGATTGCAGGTTTGAGGTTAACCTCAGCAACTTAGACTCTTGGCAACCCGGTGATACTACCTATTTCAAATTTTTAAAATAAATAAATAAAAATGTCTCAAGGTGCAGCTCTGAAGGAGAATGCCCCTGGGTTCCATCCCTGGTACCAAAAGAAAAAAAAAAAAGTAAGAGAGGCACAATAGTCAAAGTTGACATTCAACATTCAACTAGACTGGAGGTAGGCACTCTCCCACAGCCATTCTGCTTTGCCCTTGATCACACCACACTTTCTTTTTCTCCCTCTTCTTTCATTTTTTTTTCTCCATTTCCTGGACCTTTCTTTAACATTATCATCTTCTGCTCTCTGTTTTCTTTCCTGTTTGGCTGTGCTGATTAAAAATGGCCCTTGTTTGTTTTATTCTCTTGGGCCTGCTGGCAGCCCAGTCTGATTCAGAGTCAAGAGGCAAGCAGCCACCAAATTGGTCCTCCGGGTAAATGATCATCCCCACAAGCATTTATATTCAAGTGGAGCTCTAGGATACAGTGCTAGTTTCATCTTTTAGTTTTAAAAATAATGTCTTGCCTTGCAATGCCTAGGAAGCAAGATAAGTTCATTTCATATAACAACTGCTATGTTAACACAGCCCACTTTCCTGTGCTTTCACTTATAGAATTCAAAAGATAGCTGGAAATGTTGTTACAGTGGCTTTTCCCCAGCAATGGGTGCTTTGGGGAGGTGTGCTTTGATGAGTAACTGTTTTTTGGAACTTTGTGTGAATTTCCCTATCTCACCCTATCAGGCACACAAAGCCCAGCATTTGAGTCTTTCAGCTACTGTTGTTGCGGATAAGGCCACAACTGTGGTATCGCTTGAAGAGATGCTTCGGCGTGGCCTTGCCAGCCATCTCCTGCCCACGCTGATTGGAACCGTTCCATGTCACCTCACCTCTCCACGGCTGCTGTCACTCATCCACCTTTCTTTTCCAGATCTGCTAATGTAGCTCTAATGGGATGTACCTGGCTGCCTTCCAGGTCCTCTTCAGTAGTGAATCTGTTTTGCTATTTTGCATTAAGTGGTCTTAAGCTATAACACCAGTACTACTGATTGAAAGCCAGGCACTTCCATAAGGGTGTGATTTTAATAATATTTCTAAAATTTGAGCATCACATTATTTCATCAGTACTTCAGTTATAGGAAAGTGTATAGACAGTTTCCCACAATCTGGTCTGCTTCTTTTATCTTCCATTAGAGCGTTGCTGGATTATTTAGCTTGGGCATTCACCCAGCCAAGAGACAATTAGATGTTTATATACATATCCTATGCCACTGTTACACTTTCCATACTCTATTCTCAAATTCTCTTCCTTTCTTCCTGAACACACTTTCTCCCTGCCTCCTCCAACTTTGCAAGGTTATGCCTCCATTCTTTTACCTCCATGACTTTATCATAATTCCAGGACTTTCAGAACTGTCTTTATAGCTTCAATGATCTCTACTAAACTCTCCACTTTGGTGAACCTTATTGAAGAATGGTTTACATACAATAAGCTGCACCCATTGCACATGTATAGTAAGCTACGCACATATAACCCATGTATGCACTGAAACCATCACTCCAGAAAAGTGCCTCTAGACCCTTCCCACTATTTCTGTCCTATCATCTCTATCTTTAGACAATAGTTGATCTGCTTTTTTCCTTAATTTTTTCAGTGATTCACTAAAATGGAGCCAATGTACTGTGTAGTGTTTTGTGTCTGATATCTTTCACCTAGCATAATGTTTTTTTTAATTTTTATTGTAGTAATTTGTGCAATATAGCATACATCTTTGTTAAGTACAAGTTGTTAACAACATATTTGCACACACTTCTCATTTGACCCCTTCCTCAATTCTCACCCCATTCCCTCCCCTTCCCTCCCCCTCAGGTTCACTTCAGTGAGTGACCTTGATATGATTGTGTAAGTACATCATGTGCCTTAGGGTGTCCCTCTGCCCCATGCATCCACTACAATTAAATCAACTTCTTTGCTTATCGAGGATCTCTCCTTTTCATCTGGAGACCCTCCTATGCCCCATCTTCTCCCTAGCATCCGCATATTAGGGAGAACAT
>PVLC010000227.1:231299-260147 GCA_004027655.1 Graphiurus murinus | reverse complement strand
TCCTCCTCCTCCTCCTGCTCCTCCTCTTCCTCCTCCTCCTCCTCCTCCTCCTCCTCCACCTCCTCCTCCTCCTTCTTCTTCTTCTTCTTCTTCATGTGGCTTATCACATTTATTGATTTTAGTATGTCCAACATCCTTGCATTCCTGGGAGGATTCCCCACTTTATAATGGTAAATAATCTTTTTTAATGTACTGTTGGATTTAGTTTGCTAGTATTCCACAGAGGACATCGCATCTATGCCATCAAAGATATAGGCTGGTAGTTTTATTTCCTTTTGTTGTGTCTTTCTCTGATTTCAATCTCATATCAGATAATGCTGGCCTTGAAAAAGTGTGTATGGAAGGATTCTTTTTTTATTTTAAAATAGTTAATATTTCCTGAGGGTTTGCTACATACCAGAAACTATGTAAGCTATATGCAGTACTTTACATAGTAAAATCAACTAACATAAAAGAGGGCTCTAACGAAATCTTGAAACATCAGTGTTTCATTCCTTCTTTTGTTATTTCAGAAGTAAAATGGATTAGAGAAAATGCAATTTACCTTAGTATTTCCTGATTGTAGCCTTGCAGCTAGATATGCCAAGTATATCTTCTCCAGTAATTCAATCCGTACATTGTTACCTTCCATAGCCTAACAGCAGCTGCTTCACACATGCTTAAAACCTATTTGACTTTGCCCTGTCCCTATACCTCCTTATATGCTATAAAACTTCTGGGAAGTCCAGAGAGCATTTGTGTTTGGTTCAGCTATAAACAACTTGATATAATCCTGTAGCATCCTGGGGAAAAGTTCCAAACAGAATGATACACAGCTTGAAACTAGTTCACTACCTGCTCAGCTATTCTACTTTTTCTGGGAAAGTCTGCATTGCTGCCAGTGCATGAGAAAGGAGATGTAGAAGTATTAATCAGATTCTGATTCAGAGACCAAGGACTCCCAGACAGAGACCCACTGAGAACTGCATCAGTTATTATATAAATGATAGCCTCTATGTTGAATGAGGGGGAGGGGCACCTACCAATGCCACTTCTGCACTATTCTTCCCTTCTGCTTGGTCTTTTCCTACACACACACACACACACACACACACACACACATGTTGTCAAGCCTTGGATCAATGATAAAAGAAAGAAGATTCGTACCTTTTATATTTACTAGTTTATCTCCCTTCCTTAAGACAGGAAGCCATAAACCAAACCTCTCCCCACCTTCTAGTTCTTAAATAAATATAATGAAAATAAAATTATCTGCAACTAAAATCATGTTCCTTTGTTTCAGATGAGATCAAGGTATTTATGGCTGCCACTCAAAAAAAAAAAAAAAAAAAAAAAAAGACTTGCCTCAGCCCATGTTTTCTCTGAAAATACTCTATCATTAAAAGGCAAATCTAGGAAGCATTTAAATGGCTAATCTAATTTTTTTATTTGCTTTTTCTTCTTTCATTCCGTTTTCCTAAACTCTTTGGTGGATTTTTGTCAATTATGTAAACTAATTAAAATTTAGTAGATTTCAATAACCATTAGAGCTATCTTAAATATTTCCCAATATTTTATAGAGATACTTTCTAAAAGTTCCTTTGAATGGTGAATAAAACATTCTGAATGTCAGCAAGACTAAATTATTCTGGGCAAGAACTATTAGTATATTAAAAATAAGCATTAAAGTTTGGGGAGAAAAATGCACAGGGTGTAACATTTTTCATGTGGCTACAATGAAGTAAGGGATTTGAAGGCAAAAACAAATCTGGCAAATTATAAGTTAGGGTAGTAATTCAAGGAAGTCATAAAATAGAAGACTTTTATTGCCCCATGGAGACACTTTGGTGCTATTAGTGGATTAAAAAGCATGTGGGACTGTGAGGCTGGAAAAGATGGAAGCTTGAAAGACTTGGTGGGTTAAATATTAACAAAGAAAAGATGTTTACTGACAGATTCTGCAAACACACTCTAATAAATAAGATCCTCCAAACACTCAAAAATAGAACTACACAAAGCCACAAGAATCCGCGCTATTGATCCTCCCACCAAATTTGGTCTCCTTTAACAAGGCATGACTTCACTGTCACCAGAATTTGTGTTAGTCCTTTTGGAGACTATTGCCAGCATAGTCAAAAGCTAGTAAAAAAATAGGGGGAGAAATTGGTGACAATTTTTCACTTGTCTTTAAAAGCTGGCTGCATGCACCGACAGCAGTGACGTGTGGTGGAAATGTGTGAATGTGAGCTGCAAACAGACCTGAGTTTCAATTCTCAAGTCACACACTTCAGCCTCTCGAAGCCTCCGATGCCTCAGCTCTAGAACTGAGATCACCAGGCATGGTTCTCCGGGATGCTTTTCAGTGCTCCTTAAAATTTAATGTGTGTATTAAACACCTACAAATGCAAATCCAATTCTGTAAGTCTGGGGTAGGGTCCCAATTCTGAGTTTGTAGCAAGCTCCAAAGTAATGCCCACACTGCTGGTCCCAGGAACACACTTTTGAGTGTGAAACTTCAAATTCTCCAAGTATGTAGCACACGCTTAACGGCCACTCAATTTTGATAGCATTTTGCTTTCTTTTTTCTTTTTCCCATGATGTAAACTCTTTTTGAGCTTTACAAAATAGCTCTTTTGGAAGAGCTCTTTCTTTTGGAAGAAAAAGAGGTAAGATCTCAAGAGGAAGTGCGGACACATTATGATGAGTGTACATGTCCATGGTTCTAAGAGAGGGGGAGCTGGCCCTTGATAGTCCCTCACGGTGTCTTTAATACATCTGACTGAAATACCTTGATTTAGTCATCTGAGCAACTGATTATGCAGTCTTCAATTAGATGAAAGGAAGGGAACCAAAAGCCTTGACCATCAATATGTTATGTTAAAAAAAAAAATGAAACCTGTTTAAAATGAAAAGTCTGATTGTGAAATAACCACATTTCTAAATATAAAGAAGAGTTTCGTGAAAAAACTCTGCAAGTCCTAACATTGTTCAAGAGCCTTAAAAAAGCTTTAAATAAATATATATTGTGATGCTGATGAATAGCAAATAAACAATCACCTGAAATAATGTTTGAAGAAAAGACAAGCTGACCTAGTAACATCTGGACAATTGACACCACTATAGCAAGCTTCGGATGGTTGTGTCTCCTACTGTCATGGGTATGTCAAGAAGAAAGGACTATTTGGCACTCATTTCACAACCACAGTCCATTATTCTTTTATGAACTATTTTTATTAATTTCATTAGCACATTTTCATTCTAAGATTAAGAAAATGCTACATAAAATGTCCTTTGTAATTTTTACTACATTTCTTCTAGTGTGCATTTTTACAATTAGGTAAGGAAAATTAAAAGAGAAAAGCAAAAATTAACTCTATTTGAATTTTGTATAGTTATGTAAATAAAGCAAACACGAAATATCTAGTTTTCAGGATACTAAGAAAATTATAAAGTACAAAAGGTTTGCTGTAAAAGAGCCAAGACTGCAAGATATAGGCATACAGTAGAGCATAGGGATGGGTGACAATCACTGTGGGTTCACAAACTATGAACCCTACTGTATTTTATTTTGTTTTTCTATTGTAAAGCAAGCAAGATGTGAACTCCAAAGGGTTCCTTCACATTGTAAGATTGAAAATAATAGCATTCTTTCTATCAAAAGTCACAACTGTTCTTGTGAGGAAAAATAGGCCTCTAAAAGCATCTTTTTTTTTAATGTGACAAGACCCATACCCTCTCTAGGAGTATTTCTTCCCAAAAGGTTGATGAGGCAAAGAAGAAAACTATTTATAAACACCAGAATGGTTACATACCTGGGAAAGAAACAATGATATTACCATAGTCATAGTATTGTGGTAAACCTGAAGAATCTGTAGGTCACATGGGCAGAAATAAACTACCATCTGCTTCTACCAGCAGGTGGATGAGAAAACATACAGCCTTTCTCACTAATTACCTACAACAGCATCTAACTCTAAATATTTTGCATGTAGAGATTTCCTTTCTATGTTTATAAATACACATATATGACAAAGAAACACTTATTTTAAAGATCTTAATATCGTGTTTGTTAAGCAATTAGTATTTAGGAGAGGGGCTATGTTGACAGCTCTGCAAACAGAAGTTTCCGATTCATCTGCTGAAGAGGTACTTACATACCTTGGCAGGCTTCCTCACTCTGCTTTGTTGAATGGTTTGCCCATATTCCACATAAAACTGCCTTGTCTTTCCCAAGCCACCTTGGATATCTCTCCCAATAATTAATCTGTTAAGTAGTAGAGTAGTGTAGAGTATCTGTTCATTCCTTCAATCTTGGAAAATGTCAATTTAATGTCAAAATATTTTATTTTATTTTTTCCCTGGAGGCACCTGTACTCTTTAATCACATCAACAAATAAGTATAAATGAAGCATAAAACTCAATGGTGAATTCCAGGAAAAGAAAATATCCGTCAACCATTAGCCATGGAAGTAAATTTCATACTTCTTTAGCGTAACTATGCCTCGTTTTAAGTAATGACTGTTTGACAGCAAATTCTAACTGCTCATTAAAGTCTTCTCTTTTGGAGAAGACCTGGATTATATTTTGCAGATTCCCTTGCAGTTAAGAATGATTGTGTGACTGAATCCCAACAAAGGGATTAGGAACAGACATAATGTATATAGCTTCCAGATTTCGTCTTCTGGAAACTTTCATGCATCCTCTTCCATGCTTTGCTTTTCTACTAGTTGACCAGGATTGTGGGTGACCATTAAGCCATGCCATATAGGTATAGAGAAAACTAACAGCCTGGCTGCTTAAAATACTAAACTTCTGATCCACTCAGGGTTTTCATGTTAATAAGAAAAAAAATTCTATTGTTGTGGAGCTAGACATTTGGGATCCATTACTAGAGCAGTTGATGTGACCCTATATAATAAACACAGACACGGCAGTCCTGAAGGACCTGAAAATCAATTTTCAGTATATTTGAGTAGCAAAATGCTTAATACAGGATATTGTTCATTCTACTTTCAGTAAATCAAGTGTTCTTATTAAAGTTTTCTTTGAAAAGTGCACATTAATTATTTATATTTGTTTATTCATTAAACAGATGAATATCATTACTACTAAAAATATGATTTCTATAGAAAGGTTTACTAATTATGGAAGCAAAAAATAAAGCAATGGGTGCTTAGATTGTAGAAACAGATATATCAATAAAAAGATAAAGGATTCTCAGTTAAATTTTGAATTTTAGATAAATGATAACTATTTCTTTGTCTTTTTTTTTCTTTTTATGATAAGTATGACTAGAATGATATGGGTGGTAAATTGGCTAAATTTATATTAAAATTTTTCATTGTTTATCTGAAATCTAAATTTTACTAAGTATGCTTAGTAAAACACAGCCACAGTTAACATATTAATTATTTTACCAAAAAAGGTCCAATGAGAAGGCACTGGAAAGGAATAAAGACAACATAAATTTTAAAATCAATTTAAATGTTATGGAGGATAGAATACTTTAAACAGAAGAGAATAGAGAAGAGAGGAAAATATCTGAATAAATGATGAGGAAAATATCACATAATAAAATAATGATCTCAGGTGATGAGAAATCATAGGAAAGTAAAATTGAAAAACATCAAAGAGAAAGATGTCCTAAGAGATAAGACATAACTCTAAGAGCAATTCTAAGAAAAATCTTAAAAGGAATTCAAAGAGGACTTAAGATGGAGGCGGAAAAAGTAGATTATGCACAAATGCAAAAGAACCAATTTCTAACAGACAAGTGGGGCAAGAAGATAATTCAATGTAATCTTCAAGATTGATACAAATCCACTGGATTCAGCAATAGAATGGGACCACCAGTTAGCTTGCCAGGCTCTCATTTATTATCAAGATAGCCTTTCTTCAAGAATTCATTAATTTTTTTATTAAATGTTTTGTAAGGTTATTCAAAGTGTTCTAAGCTAAGCATTTATATTCCTAAGTGCAACATTTATATGCAAAAATTCCAGTATATTAAATGCATTGAATCCATATGAACCAATATTTCCTGCACTGCATTATATAAAACACTGGTGTTTCCACAGTGGTGTTTTCACAAGCACTGAATAGGTATATTGTAAGAAAAAAATGGCCACTTACATTGAAAAATTACATATCTTGAAGTTTAACATTGCATGTTGTATATAAAAGACAAAAAAGTCTAAGGAGTAATCTAAATCTGTTTCATTTAACATTTCCTTTTAAACAGATTCGACCACAGAATGTCCTTTTTTTTTTTTTTTTTTTTTTTTCTTTTTTCAAGAATACCAAGCAACATCTGTTGAACCCCTCAGTGGTCTTTGAAATCCATGTTAGGAAAATTAGTATTTTCATTAAATGTTTAAATGATTTATAATAGTGGCTTATTGAAAGGAATACATGGACTTTATCAACTATGATATTTAACCATATAAATAAAAGGAATAGACCCTTTTTCTTCTTTGTGCCATTTGGGTATTTTTCTAATTTCATAGTTCTTGGCTGTGCTTTTGCTAAAACAGCCACAAGAAAAAAAATACAGTGAAGCAACTAAAGTTAGTGCTAAAATTTATACCCAACAGTACTTAACTGCAGAAGTATTAAAATTACTATGGTACACATGGGGACTCATGGGCCCAGGATTTACTATCACTGAAATCACCCCTGAGTAGCTGAGTACATTACAAAGCACAACACTATAAAGGAGACTGCAATATGGGAACAATGTGCTAGGAAAGCGTTTCAGTAAATAAAGACTCAGTAGACTTTATGGCTTTTGGTAATACTTGTCACTTAATCCAGTTTATAAAAATTTGCTTATTAAATTTTGCAGGGCAAAATAACACATCTTCCCATTTCTTACAGCAACGTTGATATAGGTTTCACAAAGCCACAGCTGCAGTCTTCCTGGACCTCCCTCCCCCACTTTATTACAATACGTGTTGTTCTGAAATTTTCAATTCAGCTATAAACAATCTACTTTATCAACAACATGCTTTTGCACTTTTTGAAATGGTGCTTTGAGGCAGATAAATGAAAATAAGTATGGCAGAGTGCCAATAAAAATTCTGCAAACTGTATCTTCAGTGGAGTACAGACTAAGGCAGCACAGTATTTTTTTATTTATTTATTTACTGTTGATTCTGAAATCCATTTCTATCCTTACAATAGCTGCTTTATCTGTGTTGGCTGTTTGTTCTAATCTCAGCTGACACTTTTAGATAGTAATGGCTCACATACTTTTTAAAAGACATTTTGGGGGAAAATCTGGCATCTTTTCAATTCCTGTATGTGTCCACTGGGTAAATGGAGAAATGGAGATTAGATTCTGAAGTCCAGGACATATTAAAAGTGCTATTTATTACTTAAAACTCAGCCACTTGAATATATAAAACCCAGATTCTAAACTGAGCTCTGAAAGGTGTTAATGTATGTGTGTATATGCACATATACACACACACACACATATACATACACACATTCTTTCAATATTGCTCACAAACTTAACTTCAAAAAGTATGCTAACTGGAGTAATAATGAAAAACAAAAGCCATTATATGTTATGAAAGAAAAGAGACTGAAATTGAATTTCTCAGCTTCATATTAGTTAGGATTATAAGAACTTCAAATTCTAGTTTAATTTTCTGTAAGTAAATTTTAATTTTATGCACACTAATTAAAGACTTGCTATTTGATATTAGTTTTGAAATACCCAATTACAAAGTACATTTTAACATCATGGGTTTTCAATTGTAAAAGGAAGCCCTTAGGGATCTCTTCTTAGTAATTAATAATTTTATTGAGTTTGTGGTCAAATCACATATGTTCATGATCTAAAGTCTTCCACAAACTTAGCAAATTTTATTCATTTTGAATTATAACTATAAGGATTTATTTAATAAGTTAAGAAAATTGAAATAAGAGAGATCATAAATGTCCAGCATTGAAAAATAAATTTTAAATGGGCTAAATATAAATGTTTACATGTAATAAAATTGTTAATAAATAACAGTGAATTCTGTTTTATCTGACTTTGACTTTAGCTTATATAACCTGAAATATAAGGATATTCATGTCAAAATACTTTATAAATATAGCAATCTAAGATTTACTGGTCACTTGTTTCTGGTTATAAATCTAACTCAAAAATTATTTGATATTTTATGGCACAGCTACATTCATTTGAAATTAAATATTGTGAAAAGTAAACTTCTAACATATTTTCCCTGTCTCTATCAACAAGAGATAAATGTTCTTCTCACCATGGGGAATTTCTGGAAATTCAAACATATCTTGAGTATTGATATAATGGCTGTGATCATTTTATGTCATCTCTTTTAATATATATTTTTAAATTACAAGTTTAGAAATTATTATAAAGTGTATAGATCCAAGGAATTACATATTAATAAAGTTGATATATCAGCACATTTTACATTAGGGTTCACAAATTAGGAAAGTGGAATCATAAAATACTCCCATGTAGGAAAATGAATACCACTGATGAATAATTCTGAATAGCATATTCACGACATTTCAAAAATAACGTAAATTTGGACACATTGCTGTGACATCTATGCTCCCATCATACTTGCTTCCAAATCAGAATTGGACTGGAGCCACTCCACTTTGTACTTGAATACAAAGAGCAAATAAGAGAATTCTGGGGAAGCACCAACAGGAAGCTAAATCTCTCAGGATATTGGGAGCAGGATTCAAGTTAATTTCCACCCTCATACACACAACAAAAGGATGAACAAAAGGAAGTATAGCTTTTTTTTCAAATGCATAACCAATGACAAAGTTATCTCCAGGTTGTTCCACAACCTGTCACAGTGACTCCTAACTCTTTAAATTTACCAAATATTTCTTCTTGCTACATCCCACTCTACTCACCTTTGAGATACTCACAAAGATTTATTGCTAGTTTGCATTTTCCCCTCCTCCTTATCTTGAGCAACTACTACAGTTGCTGAGATAACAGATACCACCCAATTCCAAGGATTTGGAATATTTTTAGAAGGTAGACAGTAGCTGTGGGCCGATAGTCTGAGAGTGGACAAACCTCTGTAGACTAGAATCCAACCACACAGCACTGGCACCATTTCCTGAGCAAGCTATGCCATGTTTCTGCCCCTTTCCCTACATACACTACTCTGGTTGTCTTGAAGGACCTTCCCTTAAACTCAAGCTGAGTAAAAGTCCTTGTTCAAGGCCCAGTTCCATGTTGCCTGCTCAGAAAAGCTTTTCACAGTTCCAAGAAGCAAAACTGCTATATTCCATGAGGTTCTATAATTATCCATCTACAGATTCCAAAACTTACATATTTATTACCACCTTTTCAGGAAAAAAAAATACTCAGTACCCCCTGAGTGCTTCCACTGCCCTCTTGTTTTTCTTCAATGCTCCTCTGGATTATTCCAGCACCTCACCCCTAGGAGGTAGTATCACTGATATTAGTAATCTATGGAAACATTCTCTACTCAATGTTGAATGTTCAGAGAACAGAACTATGCTTTATTAATTTTTCAGCAGCATTGTAGGTTAACTGTTGTTGAATGAATGAAAGAATAAAAAAGGGGATCCAATTTAGCAATAACATTTTAAACACCCACATAACATAGACATTGTGTTAGGAGCATAGGAGACACAAGCTAATAAGACATGAAACTAACCCTCCAGGAGTTCACAGGAAGGTGCTTCCTTCTAGGAGATGGAGAGAGAATAAATATCAGACTCCTAGAAGGAGATGGAGTCTGATAAATATCATGGCAGGTTCCTGGGCCCACTGTGCTCTCGGTGCAGAGTTATATAAATGCTTTTCTATCAGGCATAGAGAAAAGTACAAGTCATGACTTGCCATCATTTTATTGAGAACTTACTCTATGCTAAGTATATGGAAATCATTTTTTTTTTAACCACTGGAAAAGCTATATGTTGTAGAACATATTATTCCCAATTTTACAGATAAGGGAAGGGGGCTTAGATGGCTTAAGCTGTGTGTTTGTCCACTTACCTTGTAAATGAAACTCAAGATTAGAACACAGGCTCTGATTCCCACTCACTTTTAATATTTTGGAAAACAAAGCATTGTTACACAAAATATAGGTGGTTTTTAGAAATACTTTCTAATGTACTTCTTTATTGGGAACCTCTAGCACAAGTTTTATCTGAATAGCATTCAATCCTTAAGAGAAACTTTGGACAGAACAGGTAAATTAACAAGTTCAATATGGCTACACCTCAGTAGAAGTATTCATAAACTGAATATATTCCCTCTTTCTAGGGTTTGATCACACTGTTTAAATAACTAACAATTGAATATCTGGTGTGTTTGTTTAATCCCTCAGTATTTTAGCATTATATCCTACAATAGGGAATTAGGATTTATCAGTTCCTACATCCTCAATGTTTTGCTTTTTTAACAGGAACTGATATGATATCCCGTAAAATATATATATATCCTATAAATACCCCCAAAGTAGCTGCTTTTGCTAGAACTGGGAAGAGTAGTAACACTATTAGATGGTGACCTTCTTCACTTTTTTTTCCGCAGTACTAGGGATTGAACTCAGGGGCATTCTACCTCCGAGCTATACCCCCAGCCCTATTTTTTATTCTTTATTTTGAAACCGGGTCTCACTAAGTTGTGGAGTGCCTCACTAGGTAGCTGAGGCTGGCCACGAACCCAGATCCTCCGGTCTCAGCCTCCCGAATGCTGGGATTACAAGCATGCGCCACCACGCCCGGCTCCTTCTTCACTTTTAGAAAAGCCATACACAATTGCTTTTAAACACAGTCACTTTTTGAGAGAGAAAATAGTATGGATATGCATAATTTAATGTGAAATTAGATTTCCTGTGTTGTGTCCACATGAGAAATATTTGAGAAGTAAAAGACATAGATAAACAGTGCTATATGTTAATCAGAGTACTCAGAATGGAAGGACAAACTCTGCAGAATAAAGTTTGAATGTGTGAAAAGGTGACTTTGGTAATATTGCCAAGATCTGCTGAAGGAAATAGGTTAAGAGCCAGTCCTGCAGGCAATAGTCACCAAGGGATACCTTTAGCATGGTCATGGATTTGTGTCTGCTCCAGTTGGGTTTTGTCCCTTGCTATGGGTAGATATACAATGTCCCCTAAGGAGCTTATGTATCCATGTACAGAGTTGATGTAATTAAGTTATGAGAGCTGTGATCTCATCCATGGATAAACCCATTGTAATGGATTTACTGGGGGGTAACCTAGGCAGGTGGGCTGTGACTGGAGAAGGTGTGTCCCTGGGGATGTAGCCTTAAGGACTACTTTTGCTTTTGAATCCCCTTGCTTGCTTGCTCTTTGACTTTCAGCCTTCCTGATGTGAGAGCAGAATCCTTGTTCTCTCCTTCTGTCACACACCCTGAGCTCTGCAGACCAGGTCTGACACTGACTCCGAATCTCCAAAAACGGTGAACAAGTAAATCTTCCTTCAGCTAAGTTCAGTGGTAAGTTGTTTTGAGTTACAACAGTGAGAATGTTCACGGAGACATCCCTCTTGCTCTATGTGTCTTCCATTCCCCGCTTTTATTAAGTGCCTTTCTATCCTAGACACATACAGTAAAAAAACAAAAAAATAAACAAATAAATAAATAAAATAAAATAAAGGTTCTAGAAGAAAGGGAAAAAAAGCTTATAACAGAATTGTAGCTTATAACAGAGCTCACAGTGTAGGAGCTGGTTAATGCAAATGCCATAACTAGCAAAGTGGGGAAAGCTGAGCAGAATGGTGCCTGGGAGACCCCATCTCTCCACCCGCATGCACACGGCACACCCATTGACAAGCGCAGGCTTAAGCATTCATACCAGGGGGCTGCAAACCCCTGGGCAGAGACCCACCATCCACACACTAGCTATGGAAAATGTATGAGGAAAAAAGATTAACTGACAAAAAGTTAATTAAAACCGCTCCGATTATGAGGTAGAATTTAACAATTACTTTTAAAAAATGCAGCGTGACACAGCGCAGCACTGCAACTGAATTAATCATGAATGAGGAGAGCGATGTTTAATTTTTGTGTGCATGAGAAAAACACTCGGCAGATTTGACAATTAGAGCAGGGTAACTGCATCGCATGGCACAGGGCGAGGCGGGCGTTCCCAGCGGTTTTGGGGGCGGGAGCAAAGCAGATGTGCTCAAATATTTACAAATGCACAATATTCACACGCTCTCGCGCGGCCTGCCCTGCTGATTCCGCAAGAACTCGCCTCCAATCTGGAGACCAGGGAGAGAGAGATGCACACTGCGTCTCACACAGCGGCAGCAGCTCCACCAGGGTCCCTGTCGTAGGGGCAGGGAGGGCCAGCAGGGACCAGCGGACAGAGCTCGCTCTAACACTCAGCTTCCAGGATCCACTGTCTCAGAAAGAGGGTGGCGGGTGCCGTCAGCACAGGCGAGGCAGGGCTGCGCTGAAGTTTCTGCCATTCCCTGTCTGCTCTGCGTGAGCATCTTCAGCTGAAAACAGTTCTGCTTAGAAAGCTCACACCTGGAGCTGAGAGGCAACCTCCCAGTGCCACAGAGCTCTCACCAGCTACATTCTACTTGAAGGCTTTGCAAATTCCAGATCACTTGCCTAGATATTTATGAACAAAAAGTATTTCAGTTCATAGGAGAGCATGGGCTTTTCCTTTTGTATTAGGTTTAATTTTTATACCATACAGTTCTCCTATTTAAAGTATGTAATTTAGGGACTCTTAGTCCTTGATATCATTGCCACAATCCACTTTAGAAATTTTTCTTCACCCCAAAGAGAAAGCTAGTATTCCTTAGATACCTTTGACCAACCCTCTCTTTTTTTTTTTTTTTTTTTTTTTTTTTTTTTTGCGATATTGGAGATGGAATCCAGCCAGGGGCTTTCTACCTCCAAGCTACACCCCCCAGTCCTATTTTTTATTCTTTACTTTGAAACAGAGTCTCACTAAGTAGCTGAGGCTGGCCACAAACCCGGATCCTCCAGTCTCAGCCTCCCAAGTACTGGGATTACAAGGGTGTGCCACCACGCCCGGCTAATTGGCTTTTTCTATAGATTCAACTATTTTATATAAATGGAATCATACAATATGTGTTTCTTTGTGACTGACCTTTTTTTCACTTAGAATAATGTTTTCAAGATATGTTTATGGTGTACCAAGTGTCCGTGCTTATTCCTGTTGTAGCTAAATAATATTCCATTTATGCATACATCAAATAGTATTTATTCTTCCATCATTAATATATTTGGCTAATTTTCAAAATTTTTGTAGCATTGGAAATTGAACCCAGGAGCATCCTCCCTCTGAGCTGCACCCTCAGCCTTATTTTATTTATTTATTTATTTATTTTTGAAAAGGATCTAACTAAATTGTTGAGGCTGGCCTTGAATGTTATATGTTACATCCTCCTGTCTCGTACTTGTAAGTACTGGGATTACAGGCATGCACCACCATGCCTGGCTAATTTCTAACTTTTGAATATGAACATGCAGTTGTGAACATTCTTGGACAAGTTCTTGTGTTGGACATACATTTTCATTTCTCATGACAGTATGAGATGACTGTTGGGAATTTGGGGTGCATTTCAAGCCACCAGCAGTGTACCAGGGTTCTAATTTTTCCATTTTCTTCTAAACATGTATTCTCTTTCCTGTTAAAGCCATCTAGTGAATGTCAAGTGGTATCTTATAGTTTTTACTTGCATTTCCCTGATAACTTGAGATGTGGAGAATCTTTTCATGTGTTTATTGGTCATTTTTGTATCTTTGGAGATACAAAAATTTTGAAGATACAAAAATTTTCCATTTTTTGAATTATTATTTGTAATTTGTTGTCTTTTCATTATTTAATTGTAAGAAATTATACATAATCATAGACTCCAGATACATGTCCCTTACCAGATATATAGTTTACAACTATTCTCTACCCCTTTTTAGGTTGCCTTTTTTGTTTCTTGATAGTGCCCTTTGAAATATAAAAAAGTTTTAATATTGATGAAGTCCCACTTATCATTTTTTCCTTTTGTTGTTTATACTTTTAATGTCCTATATAAGAACTCATTGCCAAAATCAAGGTCACAAATATTTACTCCTATGTTTTCTTCTAATGGGTTCATACTTACAGTAATTACATTGAAGTCTTGAATCATTTGGGGTTAATTTTTATATCTACTGTGAGGTCATGAATCTAACTTTACTTTTTTTGGTTTGTGGATATTCAGTTATTCCAGCACCATTCTGAAAGAGCATGGGCATTAAAAAAAAAATTACCACTTCATTCTCATGGTATGACATCTTTATCACTTCTTACCATTCATTTTGAGTATGGGGGAAAGGACTCTTGGTGATATACTAGTCATCAGTACGTGCTCACCCTACTCTAACCTGCTCCTCTCTGCTATATTGCCACATTTCTCCTGCCACTTTCTTCTTATATATGTCCAATAACTCTCCATATTACAGCCTTGAGAATCATAGAACTAAGCTTTTTGGAGCTATCTTATTTATTAATCATCTCAACTAGGGAAAGTTAGTCTACTTTTCTAGGTTCTTTTTCTGTATCTCTTAAGTGAACAGGACGTGAACACCAATGGTGCTCTGCACAGATTCCCTCAGACTGTTTCATGAGTTCCCCTCCCTCCAACTCCCATGACTTTGGCTTTAAATGACCTACATTTCCATTCCCTGTCACCTTATCCACCATCAAAAAGCAGAGGGTTCTGGGACCCTCGAAAATACAGGGAGCACAAGATGAGAGGAATGTGGATCCTTGTATCCCTGCTGAAAGGGAAATCACCCACACAGTAGGACCACCCACACCCCATGGACCTCAAAACACATGCCTTGCAATGTAAGGTAGATATGCAGAGGTTCTCAATGTCACTGTGTATGTGAGCACCAGGGAAGAAAGTTTCAAATGTAAATTCTCTAACTATAACCCAGAGAGCGCATTTTCATGGGCCAGTTTGAATTAGTACCCGAGTAATTCTGTAAGACTGTCTCGATAAAGAATACAGCTGAGACAAACACATTTTCCCTTCTACCTGCCCGCTGCACTTCCAGAGACTGTAGAAATTATTTACCTCTCTTCTGTCCCAATGTCTAAACACAGAGGAGATTTTCAATATTTTAAACCTTTTTCTTTTAGAAATATACCTATTTATTTACTTACTTATTTATTTACTTATTTTTGTGGTACTATGGAATGAGCCCAGGGACATTCTACCTCTGAGATACACCCCTAGCCCTTTTTATTTTTTGTTTGGAAATGGTCTCGCCAGGTTGCTGAAAGACTTGCTACATTGTTGAGGCTGTCCTAGAATCTGTTATCCTCCTGCCTCAGCCTCCCAAGTACAGGGATTACAGGCATAAGCCACCACACCCAGCTATACTTACATATTAACTATGTGGGAAACAGAAACTAAGAGAAAAATCCATGAGAATCCACTTTTCATGTTCCCAAAGATTTCAAACTCGAAGAGAGAGTATCAGATGGCTTCATCTTAGTTTGTATGCCTTAGTGACTGCAGAGAGCATTCTGAGGAGGAGAAATAAGGAAAGTGAAAATCCAGATCCTATTGGAAATAGGATGTGGAGGTGAGGAGACCAAAATATGTCTAAGTTTGGAGGTGACTGTCAATAATCACAGAGATAATATAAGGCAAAGAGATTAATTTCTCAGGACTTCAATAAGTCATTTAAAAATTAGTTCAAAAGTTGAAACACAGCTGGGCGTGGTGGCACACGCTTGTAATCCCAGCATTCGGGAGGCTGAGAACAGAGGATTCAGGTTCTCGGCCAGCCTCAGCTACCTAGTGAGGCACTCCACAACTTAGTGAAACCTGGTTTCAAAATAAAGAATAAAAAAATAGGGCTGAGGGTATGGCTCAGAGGTAGAATACCCCTGAGTTCAACCCCCAGTACCACAAAAAAAAAAAAAAAAGTTGAAACACATTTAACATTATGATGAAACTAACTCATACCTAAGAAACCATAGCCATCATTGCTGGCATAAGAAAACTACCAAGACAACTAATGCAAATCTGAGTTAGAAGTAAGTGTTTACGTCTTCTGAGAAGTATTCTTAGTTGAGAAGGGATTAGTGATGTCAGATGTGTCAGTACATTGACAAGATGTTGAATAGGAATCCCAGAATTGCAGTGGCTTGAAGGGAAAATCTTCAAATGGCCTCTTTCTCTGCCAAAGGATACATAGAAATCTGAGAGAGTGCTGGAAACGTTGGTAGTAATTAACAGACCTATAGCCATATACTTGGGGTTCTGATGGAAAAAGAAATTCAACTGCAGGTTGTTGTTATCCAAATGTTCTAACCTAACAATGATCAGGAATCAATGGGATATCAGGGCGTGCCCAGAACATCCATCCCCAGTTGAGCACCGTGGGTGCCTTCCTATGCTTCTGCGCACACTTTCGCTTTATTACTAGCAAAATTTTATTGAGAATATTATGCCCTAAATTTATTACAAGACTACTCAAATTATTTCCCATTTGTATTTTCAGTTATTAAACTCTAAATCTAGCTTCATTCAAATGAGTTATTCCTTTCCCCCCAAAATATATTCACTCTACTTTAAACGTATGAGTAAGTAGCATATCATCACCAAGTTTACACCTATTCTTCTCAGTATTTCCCTTGATTACATTTTGATAGGTCCATCAGCATTCTATGTGTGTAAGAGTGTGTGTTCAAATATATGCATTTATGAATGTTGTGTTGGAGATTGTGAGGTTGTGTTTATTTGACAGCATGTGTGTTTATATGAATATGTATGTGTGAGCATGTATGTTCTTAAAAAACAAATCACAAAAACTTCCTAGGAGTGTAAAAGCAAATAGATATCATAGGAAATATTTAAATATTAGATGCAACTTTATGCAAACCATTAAAGGTCCACTACACTTATTTTTAGAACTTAATTATTTAAAAATAATTTAAGGTAAGTTTTTGATTTGGACTTGATTATACATTAACAAAGAATTTACATTAGTAAAATATTATATTTTTTGTTATTACCACAGCAAATATTCTTTTATATCACAAAGTTATGTTTTAACATTGAAAGTAGAACTAAAGAATATATCTGTTTCTTAATTCAAATTTACAAATCTTTTTTTCTGTTTACCTGGCCATTATCTTTGCAATGAATGTTATGTTGCAGCAAGAAACTGAAACGTTCTAGAGAACTTAGCTGTTCTCACATCTGATTTGTACTTTTTTGTTATGATATTTAAATTTTCTAAAAAATTCAACAGGTTGTTTTATAGTGTTGGATGACAAATTTCTTAAAGATTTCCAGAAAACAAAAGTTCTATCAAAATGAGAAAAAACAACTAAGCAAAACTCCAAAACACTTTACTTCAAGCACTAACATGAGCTGGCTTAGCAATGTCTACAAAGTGCCAAACCAACCTGGTAGAAAGAAAAAAATCATTAGCTTGCCTAGTTGCTTTGGCTACACATTGCTAGTTTTACTTTTCCACTGAAATGTTTTGGCTTTAGGGAGAAAAAAAAATTATATATATTTTTTATATATACTGTAAATTGAAGAGATTAAGAGCTTGCTTTACTTAATTGTGCGGATTTTTTTTTTTTTTGAAACATTACCCTTTTCAAAATTTTGGTTTAACATTAAATTAAAAGAAGAAAATAAAGACATTTCTTTCTAAATCAGATACTTTCCTGACATATTGAAACATCACATTTCTCTTTGAAACATGCTTATTTAATAGTAAGATTTTGTCCTTTTTCTTAAGCATATGTTCTCTTTTCAAAATTAAATGTCTTATGTACATCAAAAGAAGAGTGGAAAATAAAACAAAATTTAAGAAATTTTTGAGGAAAGTAATAAATTTCTAAAAGCTGGTAGGTTTTGTTTTTTTTTTAAATGACTTTAGGATGTTGAAAGGGTGAAAGAAGTAGGTTTAAGTGACATTAGAGACTGTCATGACTCTTATCATTTTATTCAATATGCCAATAATAGCCTAAATTGGCAATTATATTTCAATATAAAAATAGTTATAATTGATAACCACATAAAATAAATGGAATGATTCATTTTAAAACAATATAAATAAAATATTAATTTTGATAATTTACAAATACTATTTACATGTAATTATTATCATTGAACTTGTTATAAAGGTACAAGAAGAAACATCTGTATGGATGGCATTACTTAAATGGGAAATAGTTTTACCTACTTTGTAAAACACTTGTTTTAAATTAAGGCCATGGAGTAGGGCTATTATTTTTTGCTATATATAATAGAATGAATGCATTTTTTCTTGCTATTCCTAATGTATACTAATCATTAATAATGAAATATCTCTTTCAGCATTACAATTCCACATTCTATCTTGAAGCCATCTTGAATTCTTCTAAAGATTCACAAATCAAGCAACATAATGTGATTATTTGCCACTTTCAGAATTTTAGTTCAACCCCTGGACAGATCATTTTCAATTCACCATCTTTTGTTTGTGTTGCAACATTCTGCATCTCTTGACACTTCTGCAGAATACCTGTTACAATGTTTGTCTCTTCACCTCTCCCATACCCCAGTGTTCACACCTCGAGGAATTATCATGTTACAAGTAAACAAATATGTTCTATCTACCAGTTTGCAAAAGTGGGCAAAACAAGTTTTTTTTACCACTACTCAACATACACTGTAAATACATCTCATGCATGCTTATTAAGTTTTAATTGAAACATTAAATCTGAGGCTAAATTACTATTGAATTATACGGACACTGTTAACTCTTTCATATTTTGTCTGAAGCAGAGCTACAATTAGGTTTTGTATGCAAGAGACACTGATGGCTCAAAACAATGATCTAGCAATTTTACCTGCCTAGAAAAAAAGAGAGAGAGAAAAAAAAAAGAAAAACAAGAAGAAAGTGAAATGTTTTTATCTGGTTTTAGGAGTCAAGATACACCGTAGTAAAAATATAAACATCTTTTGAAGTATTTGGGGGGGGGGGGGGAGCTGAGGAATCTGCCCTGAAATTGGATTCCAGATGTGGAATATGATTTCTTTATCTAACCTGGAATTGGATTCATGAGAGCTGATGAGAAACTCTGTTCACAGAAACTGTCCATTAGGAACTTCCAATTTACTTTATAGATTCTGCATTTTCAGGAAAGATGGGACGATCTATGAGGACCTGATTCAGGCAAGACATGCAGTCAGATGAGTCATGGGCAAACACCCACTGGGTGAAACAGAACAATGAGATAAGCTGGAGCGTTTGCCCGTCTGAAAAAAAAAAAAAAAAAGAATAGGATTCTAAAATAGGGTTCCTGGTTTATTTAGAGAGAATTATTTCCATGGAGCCCTCATCATGAGGGGTTGTGGCACCTGCAGGAGGCGATTAAATATATTTCAACCCCTAAGGGCAGTGAGGTGGTGGCAAAAAATCATGTGCATGGAAAACCTTACTTATGACATAAGTGGGTGTCAAGTTACAGCCCTGCCTCCCGGCCACTTGAAATTTCTTAATCATTATTTTAATTGAAGAAAAGATATATGCCAACACTTTTTTTTTTTTTTACTAATTTATCATATCTAAGTAGTCAATATCTTTACTGAATATCTAATATGTGGTAGAATTATGCTCGGTTCTTTTTTTCTCTCATTTTTTTAAATTGTTTCATTGTAATCATACATGCTACATAATTATATTTATATGTAATAGTTTATGCCTGCTAAATATATGTGTGTGTGTGTGTGTGTGTGTGTGTGTGTGTGTGTGTGTGTAAAGAAATAGAGGTTAAAAAACAGTTTCAGAATAGTGTTAAGTTTAAAGATGCACTGTTCATGAACATTACAACATATAAAAGTCCCCACCTAGAGATGTATCTTTTCCTAAAACTAAATGGCATGTCAGTGGTTAAAGTTATCTTAATTTTTCTCTCAGGGACATGAAACTGAAAAAGCCTAAAAAAACCCATTAACTTAAAAATAATGGTGGCATTCATTCATTCTTTTTTCTGATTGTTGTGTGTAAATATTCCTGTAAATTAATAGAAAATTGTGATTGTGCATCAACCCTTAAAATTTGGGAGAATTTGAAATGTATTTAGCAATGGATATGGTGAACAAAACTATCTGATCTGCTTTAAGACTTGAGTGACAGTCTTTCAAGCATTTGCTTTCAAGAAGTGTTAAGTGGCTGTGTGAACCCCCTCTTGTTTTCCTGCACACCGCATTTAGAAAGACTTCAGGTTCTACTCAAGGACTGTTCCTTTAGAATAACTGTTAAGAAGATGTTGATGTGAAGGTCTTCCTAGATAGCTAACATCTCACATCTGTTAGCCAAAGAAAGAATTGACAGAGGAGAGGGTTTCCGTGTCAGCTGGTGTTCTACAAACTTAAAATTACAATATGCATCCAGAAAGAAAAAAAAAAAAACAAACCCGTCATAAAGAATGAATAACTTCCCATAGGTAGTTATATGACCTTGAAAATAATCTTCATATGATTGAACACATTTTGCATTATTTTAAACATGACAATCACCACTAAGTCCTTGTGAGAATAAATTTCCAATAAGTACTAGCAAAGAACAGCACACATCCTACCCACCAAGGAAAACGCCAATTCCCTTTAACTCTCCCTCCCTGCAAGCCACAGTCGATTTCCAGCCAATCAAAACATGGTTCAGGTATGTGATTAAGCATGACCATACCCTCCCAACCACAACAGAGTGGTCTGTAAAGCTAAGTGAAGTGGGAGGGAAGATAATCACCATCAGTATGCCTCCCACGTGGGAAACTGTTAAACTTATCGCTCCTCTTAGTGGTATATTTGATGTAATATGTTCATTTTGGGGTTTATTCTTTTGTTTCAGGATGTTGTCTAGGAAAAGGTGTCTAGACAGAATGGAAGAGAGCCTTTTCAGTATGCCTTGTAATAGTTGTAACATGAGCATCAAAATAACAGATCTGAGCAGGGCGTGGTGGCGCACGCTTGTAATTCCAGTACTTGGGAGGCTAAGACCGGAGGATCTGGGTTTACAGCCAGCCTCAGCTACTTAGTGAGGCACTCCACAACTTAGTGACACCCTATTTCAAAAATAAAGAATAAAAAATAGGACTGGGGGTGTAGCTCAGAGGTAGAATGCCCCGGAGTTCAATCCTTAGTACCGAAAAAAAAAAAAAAAAAAGATCTGTTCATTGTATTCATTGTATGATAGAAACTTCTAGAAGGACTGTTATCTGCAGTGGAGTAATTTGAATTTTTCTAAAACAACACTTGACACGGGGAACGTTCCTGTGGAATATAGGTCTCCAAACATCAATTTATATTTGCTATGCATGATACTAAGAACTATACTGAATAAAAGACAAAAGCAAACAATCAAATCAAGCCTGATTTTTTGGAGAAAAAAAATGGATCACTATTATGTGAGCAAACTAGGAATATGACCCCTGAGCACTGTGAGGTTTAGGCAGAGCTGTAATTAAACTAGAGGATTAACATTGTGCTTTGTATGCCTTTGTATGAAGCATGCAGCTAGTTACATGTAATAATCATGATACTCAACACCAATTGAACATTTAGTGGGCATTGTGTTTTTAACATGTAATGAATCATGTAATAATAGATTATGTAACTTAACCACCCTTACAAAACATGATGAACATGTTAGATTGTGAGAGAGCAATGCATATAAAGATAAAAATCTGTGATCGTTATATGTCTGCCATTTATTGGCCATCCACTAAATGGCAAGCATTTACCTTTATCACATATTTTAACTTTTATATACTCTTTAGAAAGGTGACATTATCATCAGTTGGGAAGAACAAGGCAAAGATCAGAGTCACACAGAAGATCTAGGGTTCAAACTCATGTTACTAAACTCATGCCCTTTCTGAAGTATGAAAGACATTAAATTTCCTGCTTTCACAGGGAAGCTCTGGTAGGGGCTCAGCTTATCTGATGTGCTTCATTAGGCCTGGGTGTTAGGCCCAAACATTGAATTTATCCTTATGAGTTTACTAACATTTTATTTTTATTGTTGTATGGTTTATATTACATGGTTTCTAATTCAAAACAATCACCCAAAATTTTCTAGAGCGTATAGTAGGGACTTGGCTCAAATAAGTCAACACTGGGTGTTCTAGGTTTTCTTGGGTCCTATTGGCAAATATAGAATTTTCTAAAGCAGCTTCACAAACTAATAGCCCACAGACTGGGCTAACATTGACCTGTAGATACATTTAATTCAGCTAGCAAAACCATTGAGCCAATACTTAAAATTCGAGAGCATTCATAGGAAAACATGGATTTGGGACTTCTTTTAGACCTTCAGAAGACAGAGATTAACACCTGGCTGAAGCTGAGGAGGGGCTACCCCATCAGACAGGGCCTGTGCATTATTTTGCCATAACCTCAACCTTCCCTCCCATTCTGAGGCTATAGAGTCCCTTAAAAACACACACTTACACTACTGTCCCTGGTGCCATGTCACTACCATAGGCTAGAGAGGAACTGTGGTTGGAGGCTGTGTTTCCTGTGAGCCTGGCTATTCTATATATGCTTTATATAAATGTCTTAGATATGTATTCTGCATATTTCTATGAGTTTAGCTATCCCTTTATACAAATTAAAAATGTTTTCATATGTTTAATATAAAATACCTAGTTCTCTTCCTTAACTTGTCTACTCAGCATCCCCACTGAGTGCTTTAGCTGGTAACCCTTTTCTGTCCAGTCTTCCTGGACTCTTGAGTGGAGTTGCTACAGTGGGGAATTAGGTGACTGCAGGACAAGATTAGCGAGGATTTTTGTCATTTCTCACCCTTTCTGCAGCACCTTTCCTCCTCCTCCCCCATGATCTGTTTTATCCATATAGTTGCATATGGCTTTTGTTCGAATGCATGATGCTGTTGTTAAAATTAAATTGGGAAGTAGGGTACAGTGACACACATCTGTAATCCCAGTATTTGGGAGCCTTGAGACAGGAGGATCACAGGTTTGAGGTCAGCTTTAGCAACTTGGCAACACTCTGTTTCAAACAAAAAAATAAAATAAGTCTAGCTAGGCCTGGTGGTACACACCTATAATCCCAGTACTTGGGAAGCTGAGACAGGATCAAAGGTTTGAGAACAGCCTCAGCAACCTAAGACTCTCAGCAACCTAACTCTCAGCAACCTAGTGAGACTCTGTTTCAAAACAAAAAAATTAAAATGGCTAAGGCTGTAGCTTGGAGGTAGGTATGCCCCTGGGTTCAATCCCCAGTACCACACACACACACACACACACACACACACACACACACACACACACACACACAATTGGAAACTACCCTTATGATGATGAGTATTAGAACACCTGTATGCATACTCACCCCCTTATGAAAACTCTGACAATGGTGAGCCTCACGTACTTTCCAGCACTAAGCCCCCATCTGCCCTTTCCTAAAGAAAAGCAGCAAAGGTACAAGAAAGTAGAAATGGGCCTGACCATACAACGTGGTACCATAATCTGGCAACACACCATTATCTGAAAGTTAGCTATAAGTATTACCTTTCTAGAGATGTTTTACCAGCTGAAGTAAGAATTTTCACTGTCTAGAGGAACTGACCTTTACCATCACAAATCAAAAGCCTTTATTAGTAGATCATTAACTCCCGCCACTATGAAATGTCACACTGCTTATCAAAGTCCACACTTTGGAGCAGGGTGTGAGAGAGATTATACTTGAGAGCTGCCCTGCATAAAAACAGAGCATTCCTCCCTTGAATGCATTTTCATTTCCATGAAAAGGAAAGAGTCGTCTCCTGAGGAGAGCTGTCACAGGCTTCCTGCACAGGACTCCTCAGTCCACTCCGCCTGCGGGGTTGTTTGGGTCTCTTATAAGGGTCCCCTGGATACCGAAGAATGGCTCAGAAGCAAGTTTTGCTGAGAACACAAAATCCAAGGCTTCTCCAACTCATACTTTCTAAAAAGATGCAATTTGATGTCAGTGTTTCAGGGCATAAATAGGAAGCAGGTTTTCTCCGGAATGATTAAGGCCTGACAAGTGCCTCCTCTGAGCCCTGGCACCTTGCTCCTATATATGTTTGCTAGTTTAGCTGCACAAAGAAACACATTTGGGGGAGGAAAAAAAAAGATAAATAGATTTTGCCAGGTTGGCTTTGAACCTATCTTTCACACCACTGTGAAGTGCACTGCCAGGATGTGCGATATGTAGTCAGAAGCAGCAGATGGAAAAGCATTTTTGAGGGGCTTTTTGATGGTTCTGAATCTATGCAGCATTTACACACCAAAGCATGCTTGTTCATCTGTTATATATTTAGGGATATTTAAACTGTGAACATTTGTCTTCTTTAAAGACTACAAAAGTATCTGGAGACTGACTGACTTACTAAATAGACATGGTAAATTGATCAATAATTAGTTTGACATCCCTTACCCCCTGGCCCCTCACTTCCAACCAACTCCTGGCCCCCATTCTGTATTGCCTGGCAGAAGCCTGATGCGGGGCCATGAGCATCCTATGTAGTGGGAAAAAAAATGTCACAGCACCAAAAGAAAAATACCCTCCCTGTGCGTGTGTTTGTTTGTGTGTGTGAAGACAGAGAAGGCAAAAGTGAGCACTTTCAAAAATCCCCATTAAAAACATGGAGCAATGAGATGCTATTTAATGTCCATTAAATCAGCAAAAAGGTAGAAGTTTCCATAGTTAGAGACGCTCTTCTTAGAACTTCCTCCTAAGACTTCTAAATATGTTGGCGGAGATGAGTATCACCAAAAGAAAAAACATTTGAAGTCACGGGTTATTAATTTCTTTCCCAATTGTATGTGCCTCACCCAGTAGAGACCTCAATGGCAAAAAAAAATGCTTGAAATGTAATCTTGTGATGAACAGATAGCCACTTTACAGAGTAAGCACCAGAATGGATGCTAGACCCATAGCATTTAAGTGAATGGCTGGTGTTCTCTGAATCACCTGTGTCAGCCATCTATGCTTTCTCCTATCCTTAATTTTGGTTGCCCCAGCTGTCAATTTCAGAGGAAGAGGTCATGGCAAGAACAGATAAGCCACTATTTATGTCCAAGAAATTCACCTTTCACCATTGTAATATGAGATGAGGTTGGAAGATGGAATTATTGACTCTAAATTGTTCTATGAATTCTGAAACCCATAATTTTTAGGAACTTCCCAAAGCAAACCTCGGCTCCTCACCAGGCTTCACCCTGTGCTCAGCAACATAGTGCTGGGGGGGGGGGGGCATGAGGAGCCGGAGGAAGCCCAGCATTGACAACCACAATGTTTCTCCAGGAAAATAAGAAGGAAAAAAAAAAAAAAAAGTATGCCGATTTGACCTTCAAAGCAAATTACATTTTCTCACTCCTTCAGTCAATGCCTAGGTCGACCATATTTAACATTCAGAGACAAAAAGGATCAATAGTAAATTTAAAAATCAATTTATTAAAATCTGAAGATCTCCAACATTTAACTTGCTCAGTCTTAGAAAACTGGAAATAGTAACCAGCTTCATCTTTCATTGACCTTATAGCCTAAACTCCAGAGGGTCTTTAGTTGACATGCTATAGTGTCTCCTTGAATTAATTAACATACAAAAAGTACCAGGCGCAGCTTGAGTCCCAGAAGAGGCAATCAATCAATAGGTATGAGTCTCAATGCCCCTTGATGGGGATGTTCTGAGGATTCATAAGCAAAACAGTATTGCCTGGCACATAGTAGGGGCTCCATAGATGTTAATTTCCTTCTTTCTGCCCTTTCCCTTATACTTAAACAAAAACATAAAAAGCATGACATTTTTTTTTTAAATGTGAAACTCATAAATTTGAAAGAACATTCTCTGGACCCAAAAATTAAAAAAAAAAAAAAAAAATGATATCTTCTAACTAAAAATAATGCTCGTGAAACTGATTTGCATTTCAAATTTTGGCAGTACACCTATGAAGGGTGTCTCTGGCTCAGAACTCTGGCAAGAGGTGATGAGAACTTGAACTAAGGTGGTGGCAGGAGATTGGAGACAAACGGTTGTAAGAGGCGGGATAGCAGAATTGTCAGGCCTTCAGTGCTGTCGACAGACAACCTGGGCCCCGTGTCTGCGCCAGCCCTGCTAACTATGTGACTCAAGCACTCTCGTCTTACTTTCCAATCTGTGAAATAAAGAGGAAAATATCCCAGCTTCTCGGAAGGATGTGAGGACTAAATGAGACAATACATGCAAAGCACTCAGCCTGGTTTCTGACATGTTTAGCAATAACTGTTGGCCATTAGTAATAGATACTGCTTATTTACTAGGTATATACCCAGTTGAAAATAGATGTTCTACGGGTTAGTCCCCTTTGGGCCTCTGATCACCTTAAAGGCCTTCACTGAGAAAAATGGTTCCTACCATGGGGAGATGAGACTGTTTGTCCTATGGGAAAAGAATACTAGCTCTTCATTGTCATAACAAAATGCCAGCCTTGGGGACTGAAATTCTGCCATTTGGGCTTAAAGTCCTAGTTTCACCAATAACATGGAATCCTGGTGTCCAAGGTAATATTGTCCAGAAAGCTCAGACTTGAACTGAGAGTCATTTAACTCCTGTCACCCATTTGGCCAGAAATATACATCTGAGAAACAAAAGGCCCAGGAAGTTAGATTTTTTAAAACTCCAACCATGTTGAACCTTTTTGACTAAATTGTCTTAATTCAGAGTCAGTTAGAGGCAAACATTTTGTATTGCCAGGAAAACTGCTATAAGAGACATTACTCCTCATGTTAATTATCTCTATGTAAGATACCACACAAAAAAAGTTATCTGAGATAGTCTTGATAGGAAAAGCTACTCCTGAAGAAATATTTGTGGGTTTATTTGTAGTTTTAATCAATAACTATATTGTTATGACTTTTAGGGATCTTATAATTAAATTTTATGTCTAAGTACAGTATGGTTTGTAATTAAAGTTAATAAAATTGATGGGATTCTTTCCTGTTATTTCCACCATGATTTTCCCATCAGTATAGAGACATAGCTGAAGAATCTCATGAATAATTGGTATATAATAGAGGGTTAAGAGATAATCCGAGTTCCTTGCCACCACCACATACTTCAACTACATGTTAACATACTCTAACATGTAGATTTATTAATATAAATACTTATTTTAATTTAATTTTAGAATAAAATCAGTTGCCCAGTATATTATAAATGACATTTTATATCACTAAATATAGAGGGGCACTGCTTTTGATGGTTGCATAGTACTCCATTGTATAGCTATAGCTTCTCTAAATTAAACCAATCCTATATAGTTGACAGTTATTTGAAAAGAAATTAATTTATCTCACTAAAAATTTGTTTTAAAATATTAGATTTAAAGGACTACCAGATAGCATCCAGTCTAAAGAGAGGGAAAATAACCTTAAATGGAACCATGTAAAACCACTGATGTGAGTGTTGAGCTTTTAGAAGAGGAGGAAGCAATCTCTTGCCTGCTGATGGCCTGTGAATTGTTACAGTCCTTCAGGAGGAAAATAAGCAAAATTCCAACCATGTGCAGCTCCTTTAAACTAACATTCCCTTTTCCAGAAAGTTTTCCTAAGGAAGTAATTGAATCAGTGGCATATGCATTTATACAAATTAGTGCAATGTTAGTATAGGGTAAAGCCAGATTTAGAGAGACCTTCTCTAGCCAGATTTAGACAGACAGTATTTAAGTTTTAATTTAGTTTCACATTTGTGAATTTAAGTCCTCTGGAATTTATTTCACAGTAAAGTGTGATGATCTAACTTTATTTTGTTTCCTGATTATTAGTCATGTTTCCTAACACCATTTTCTGACTAATCCATTTTACACACAATGATGTCAATACATTTCTTAAAATTTTTTAAGAGCATGTATTTATCTAACTTCCTGTATTTTTTCATTCTGATCCACAGGTTTGCCATCTATAGTGATGGCAACATCAGACTGCTTTTATTATTATAATTTAACTTATTTTTTTACTTCTTTTTTATTTTATTTTTTATATAATAATTGGTGCATTGTAATAAAACATCTTTGCTAGGTACAAGCTGATAAAGGTATATATGCACACATTTCTCATTTAACCCCTTCCCCAATTCCCACCCCACTCCCTCGCCCTCCCTCTTATGCTTTTGAAAACATTTATCTATCTCTTCCACAAATACTAATTGCAGATCTGTTATTTGTTAGACATTATAGTAGACACAGTGAGCAAACCAGGCACGGCTGGCACTGTTTTGAGGGTTACAGCTAAATGGGGAAGGTAGACAATAACAATCTCATGGGAGCTCCATACCTACAGAACACGGCAGGCACTAGAAAGGGAGGCAGAGGGTCATGAAAGTGTACATTAACTCTGTGCATCAGAAAAGATTTGCTACTTCCAATTAATGTTCTCCTATAGACCTTTCTTCACTAGATACATTTCACAAATAGATATCTTTTCATGTTTTTAAATAAATTCTGAATTTTGATCATGATTGAATCAAATTTGTGGTTAAACCCCCAAAAGAACTTATAATATTAAATATTTAAAGCTAATTATTCTAACAATCTCACTCTTATCTATGGGGAAAGATGAGTAACAGGATGAGACCTGAGGGAAAACACACCAAGACATGTTTGTTTGTGTGACTTTGAAACTCATTATGATGTATAATTATAATGCACCAATAAAAGTATTGTTTAAAAAAAAAACACTAAGTATATGGTATGTGTTGATTGAACTATACTGTTTTTGAAAATTGTTTTAGAAAATCTAACTGTTTTCTTTGGATAGAACTTGGACACTTCTTTTTTTTTTTTTTTTTTTTTTTTTTTTTTT
>PVLC010000227.1:184476-231199 GCA_004027655.1 Graphiurus murinus | reverse complement strand
AAATGCTGGGATTACAAGCATGCACCACCATGCCCGGCTAGAACTTGGACACTTCTTAATCACTTTTTTTTTTTTTTTTACCAGACATTTAATTGTTGTTTCCTGTAATCATTAATGGCAATTACTGATATAGAGGATAGCTTTGGAATTTTGCATTTATTTGATGATCTTCATTTATGTAATATTGCGGACTATTAAAAGTTGTTCAGTAAAACTTCTCTATGGTGATTCTTTTGGTAATCCTAGTAGCTCATCAAATAATTTAATTTTTCAGTTCTAATATTCATAGTGATTGTTAAATTTTTTATTGATTTACTAGCTCCTTCTTAGCACTATAGTATATAGATACCACATCATAATATATATGTGATGTTAACAAGTATAAGCAAGTCTTCTAACATTATACCAACATATCTGATGCTTATTACTAGCTTGCTATAAAATTTACTTTGTTAGAAAATATACTCATTTTCAGTACAGTAAAATATTTTAATTAAATATATGTGCTCGGTATTATCAAATATATTGACAGCAACTAAGGAGATGGTCTTTTTTGTCCTAAATTACCTATAAGTTAGATAATTTATAGTCATCTCTGAATGAATGGCTGAATTCTATCCCTGATCATTTACTAAACATTTTATTACTATATTCGTGAACATAATTTGTAGCTTTCTTATTTTTCTTTTTTCTTAAAATTTTTATTGATTTTTTTCTGAAAATAGCATTTTGATATCAAGATTTCTAAACTTATTATTGGGCAAATATTCTTTTTTCATCTATTCTATTGTGAGAATTGTCTTGTTTTTTAAGCTTATTTTATTTTATTTTTTTTGCAGTACTGGGAGTTTTATTATTTTTTTTTAATCTGTTTTGTGGTACTAGTGATTGAACCCAGGGGTATTTTACATCTGAGATACATCACCAGACCTTTTTATTTTTGGTTTTGAAACAGGTTCTCACTAAGTTACTATGCTGCTGAGGCTGGCCTCAAACCTGCGATCCTGATCCTCCTGTCTCAGCCTCCCAAGAACTGGGATTGTAAACATGCACCATCACAGCCTGCACGCCTAACAAGTTTTACAAATGGTAGTTTCTATATAAGTCTTAGCATTCTTGTGGCTACTGATGTATTCAGGTTTCATTGTAATTTTAATAATACTTTCTCATCTATGTATTTATGTGGCTTAAATATATTAATATTCAAGTTAACTTCTTTCTTAATTGTAATTATATTGCCTGTTCAAGTTGAACTTGGAAAATTTTGTTTTTCCTTTTCCAGCTTTTTTCATTTGCTAGGTTTTTTTTTTTCCAACTGCTTCAGGCAGACTCCCTTCATTTCCTTTTCTTTCTCTTTGGTTTACTGCTTCATAATGAAACCCCTCAAGGTAAAGATCTTGCTCAAAGAATAGTTTTGACCACTTCTCATCTACTTTGATACACAGTTCCTAATATATTTATTTTAAAATAATCTATAATTGTAGATCTGATTTAACTTTTATCAAGAATACTCAAACACATTTATATGGAGATATATGTACATACATTTATATTTAATATATAAATATATGAATATGCTTACATATCTAATATTTAAGTTGCAATATTTTTACACATCTGTTACTAATGTTTTATTTCATTGTGATTTAGAAAATGTGGCCCAATGTTGGAATTTATTGAGGTTTTCCATTTTTCAAATACTCTCCGCATGCTTGAAAAGACATTTCCAATTTGTTGGGCATGCCAAAGTCTTGTCATTTTATCAGCTGGTCAATTTGGCAGGGTAAAAAAAGGACTTAATCGGTTGTTCTATATACTGGTTCCTCTGTATCTCTCTACATTTATCCATTCTCATTCCCACTTATAGCTTCTTTTCTCTAGACAGATCTGTTCTATTCTGACTTCCTTTACACACTTTTATGTACTTTTTCCTGCCTGGTTTTGCCTGTGCTCTTACTTGTCTCTGTCTTGTCCACAGTCAACACATGGTTTAAAATATTCTTTCTTCCACCTTTTTGCCTCTTGGAGCCTCACCTAACTAACCCATACTCTCCTCTTTGCACTGTTCCCTGAGACCATCGATGGCTAACATCATTGGCTGTCAACTCAATCATGATTTCCTAGGTCAGTGTGGTGGCACACACCTGTAATCCCAGTACTTGGGAGGCTGAAACAGGAGGATCACAGGTTGGAGACCAGTCCCAGCAATTTAGCAAGACTCTCAGGAACTTAGTGAGACCTTCTTTCAAAAAAAATTTTTTTAAGTGGGACTGGGGGTCCAGCTCAGAAATAGAATGTCCCATAATTGCTAGCAGTACCTTGATTTTGCTTATGACTAATATATGCTGGGTTCCAAGGCAATGGATTGCGAATTGATTAGGCTAATCCTAGCAATCCTGAGACCTAGTATTTCAGGTTACCTTTCAGTTAAGTGTGGCCATGTGACTCAAATAAATACAAATATTATTTGAACTTTTAAAAATTATTTGGTCTTCCAGAGAGTGTGGCTTTGGGGGGAGCTTTGATGTCCCCCAAAAGATGCATTGCTTTTCCTAATTTCTCCCTGACTTGAAGGAGTATGTGATAGTTTGCATGTGTTAGGAAAATATCAAGAAAACTGCAAGCATTGGCACTAGACAATATTTTAACACCATCAACATTCTAGCCCCAAACTCTCTATATGAGAAATGTATGTCCATCTTTAAGAAAAATAACTGTAGTTGTGCTGTTTTTCTTTTTGCAGTCAAATGCTTTCCTAATGGATTCACTATCTGTATCTCTTCTGTTGCTTTTTAATTACGCTTGGATTTCTTTGCATTCATTTTACTACATCCATTAACTTGAAATGACTAATACTCAGAGATTTTTCTTACCTTCATTTTGTACCTGATAAATAGCTAAGGCCAGAACTCAGCACACAGCTGGCATTTAATTATGCAATTGATTAGCATGGCTAAAATTTATAAAGCACTTTCTACATACCATACAATATTCTCAGTACTTCGTGTATATTTATTATTTGCTCTCCAAAATCATTTTGTAAGGCAGCTGCTATTATTATATTCGCATTCTCACAGATGAAGAAATGAAGGTTTAAGGTCATATCATCTGTAAATAGCAAAGCCAAGATTTCAACTGAAGAAGTCTAGCTTCAAAGTCTGGGCTCTTTATAACCCTGCGACACTATCTCACGTTTGATGAATGATTTATTACACTTGCATATGCTTGATAAACATGCACACAAACACATAGCCATCTCCCATGTAGACAACACAGCCAAAAAATATAACAATCAGTTAACAAATGGTCATTCATTTCCAAAATATTCCTATTTTGGTTGCTGTGGTAAAGCTACCAAAAGATTAATTTCATTCAACAGATTAATTTCAGCATCTCTCCCAAGACTAGCTAAAACTAGCACCTGCCGCAATTCTAACTACTAGATTGTTTTTAACGAAAGCAGTCATTTTATATAAAATAAGATTTGACCCAAACACTCACCCTTTATTGGACTGAAACCAAAACCTCAACTTCTCTGAAGTTTTGAGAATGAACTTTGGGTTGACTTCCTCTCTTTTGTTTTTGTACACCTCTTCACTCCTTGGGTTTGTCCAGGAAGAAAAAAACTGAATGACCAAAATACCGAAGGGAAGGTGCCCTTCCAAGCCTACTATCAAAGTATATTGAAAACCTCGGAAGCAAACTTACTATCATTTTATTGTTACTATTTCTGGTATCATTTCTAAATCCTTATCATTTGAATATAAAAATCAGATGTTAAGGTACCTAATAAAATATAACAAAATGAAGTATTGGACTGTCTCATTAACAAAGTAATAGTAAAGTGATTAAGGTAGAATCCTTCCAAATATCACAAGCTTTGTAAACTTAGTTGATTTAACCCTCTTATCCATCTAGTGTGAGACTAATGTTGGCTATGAGGGCTGACATAAGTTTTCTACGAACGGATTCATGTAAGACATCATCATCATCATTATCAACATCATAGAGTAGCCAACAGTTACATAGCTCTTGCTATGTGTCAGGCTGGATGGTAAGAGTTTTATGTATATATTAGTTTGTCAATTCTTACAACAATGCTATGAGACAGCCATTATTATCATTTTAGGAGATTATTAGGTTGAGGAATAGAGTAATTAAACAATTTTACCAAATGCACACTGTTTATAAGTGATGAAAGCGATTCAAGCAAAACTCCATACTGGTGCTTTAGCCATTACATTCTATCATGCTTTCAGAAACAACTATTTTTATTACTATGCTTTATAAAATGGTACATAAGTAATGCTTAAAATTAAACATAATACTGAATCAAAGATGTTCAACATTTAAAAAAAATCTCTATATGACCAAGTGTAGCTGAAACTAAAATGTATAATCCTAAAAGTATTTAGGCAAGTTATCTGTACATATATATGTTGATCTGTCTGTTCATATTTCCAGAGTTTTCTACAAAAATAAGATAATGGATTTTATTTTTCATTAAACTTTTTATTTGGGGTCACTCATTATATATTCATATGTAGCTGTGAAAAATAACACAGAGAAA
Source organism: Graphiurus murinus (assembly GCA_004027655.1). Lineage (NCBI taxonomy): Eukaryota > Metazoa > Chordata > Mammalia > Rodentia > Gliridae > Graphiurus > Graphiurus murinus. The sequence goes on along the minus strand of PVLC010000227.1, from coordinate 226,629 downwards.
TAGCATATACCCTTTATTCAGTAATAAGCAGCAGTAACATCTTGCAAAACTGTAGTGCAATATTCCAACCAGCATAGACATGCATGAACACACATACACATATATTGAAGACACAGACACGTTTTACAACCATACGCACTCTGTGCCCACTCCTCTTCCCTGCTGCCTCCTTAACCTTACACTACTAATCTGTTCTCTACTTCTAAATATTTCAAACATACGTAAATATTCCTTGTCTGTAAGTTTTCACAAATTCAAGATGGCTAATTGATTTTACAGGATTCTGAACTCTGTGTTTGTTGGCTCTTCAGAGTGGCCCACTGAACTTTCTCAGGTTAAGTGATAGGGGTGGGTGGGTGTCTTGTGGACTTGACAGGATCAGTAGCATCATGAAGGCATGACAAAGAGGGCTTCTTTCTCTTGCTGAGATTCCCAAACTAATTTGGATCGCTACCCCCTTTTCAGAAAAATAAATGCTCAGCACCCCTCCTCCCAGATATCTTAAGTGAATAAATAGAAAGACGCAGCAACAAATCCGTGTTTTTTTGTTTTTTGTTTTTTTATGTATTTATATTCCATCTAAGCACTCCCACAGAGAAACAGTATCTCCACTTCAGGAACCCATGCATCTGCTTTCCACAGTTAACTTCTGGTTTCAACAACCATTTCGTCATGTGTAAGTGTGAAATGCTGTTAGATTTCATATTCTAAGATTGGATATTAATCAGTTTCATTGTAATAACACCATATTTCTGCCTGTTTGTACTATCTTCTGGGGAACAAGGAAGCATAAGGGATTGTATGAAAATTTCAAAAAGAAGACCATCAATTTATAATGAAAAGAACTTAGATTATTAAAAAGTTCTGCATAAAAGTCTCAAAATTTCATATACAATGTGACTAACACATGGATGGAATGCAGAGAAAACTAAGTTAATAGTGTTTCTTTTTTGAAGTTGGGGCCCTGAGTGATTTACTATTTTATACTTTACTGCCTTTTCTGAAACTTATACTAAGCATGAATTACCTTTATAATAGAAAATTGCAATTACACTGGAATAAAGTGGACAACTTTTCCTTATTACAAACCAAAGGGCTGTTTTTCTGGAGAAGAAATTGAGTAAATATGTAGTGATTCTGTATTTAGCTTCCTGTATGTGTGTGTGTTTGTATATCCTGCTCTCTCTGAATATTGTATTCTAAAATCTACTTTGAAAATATTTACTAGTAAAGAGTGGAAGCTTTATTTATTTTTAAAAAAACAAGATTATTTCTTATTTTACTAATAGGCCAGTAAAAATTATTTCATTTCTGAAAAGTTCTTTTTCACACTTTGTAAAATATTCCCTACACAAGACTTTAATGAGTTAAATTTTATTGACATTGCTTAAGTTATATTGCCTATAAAGAAGAATGTTAGACTATGCAAAAAAATTTGACAGGAAAATGTAATCACTCTGTATTTGTTTATATTCAGGAATAAACTATCCATACATTTTCTTTGTCTTCATTCCTGTTTTGACAACTAGATTTTACACTTTATTTTCCCTGAGTTTCTTCTTTCTAACTTTTGGCTTGATGCTTTATATCAGGTTGATGAATAGTTGTTGTTGTTGTTGTTTAAAGTAAATAATAATATAACAATATTTTCCTTTCCTCTCCTTTTTCCTCTCTGCTGATACTTTTGAACATCTTTGTTCTTTGGTGTTTAGAAAGATAGCTGTAATATCTGAGTTACAAAAAGTGTTCCAAAACTGAATCTTAGAGTCCCCAGCTAGAGACAAATGTTGCATTGGCAAACGGGATAGAATAGTAATAATGGAGAGAGATTAACCAATATCAGATTTCTCTAGACTGGCCTCTGCCCCCAAATCTGTGGGGATGCTAAGCAAGCTTACTTAGACAAGGGCCAGTGCTTGAACAAGAGCATGCAATCCCACCATTCTGAATGTTCTACAGAAGGCCCACATTCTGCAGCCACTGCTGATGAACAACACTCCTCCCACCTTGGCAACGGCCTTTGGAACATCTGTATAGCATTACAGGGTATAGTACACGCTTCCTCTTCTCTTCAAAGGCAGTTTTGTGTTTTTGTTTTTTTTTTTTTCAGCCTATATAATGCAAAGGCAGTCATCTGAAATGTATACAGCCAATTCTTTGTTTAAATCTGGAGCTTGGCACATGGCAAATTTGCTGATTTGTTAGCTCTCTCTTTTCGCCTTGATATTTCGATAATGATTTTCGTGGGCCGCGGAAAGAAAGAAGACTCACTTTTTTTTTTTTTAATTTTTATCTAAGCTTTAGTGGCTAGATGATCAGTAACTCAAGTCTCAGTAATTTAATAGGCACATTTGATTAAAGTTCATTTAAGCCTTTCCCAATAAGTGCTCTGTGAAATGAAGCACACAGAAGAGCATCCGTTTGATCGGGTTGACTTGCCAGCCTCAGCAAACAGAGGTGAAATTGGGCCTCATTAGGGCTTATCAAATACATTTTAATGCACACTTAGAATCAGGTAGTAGTCATACAGAAAAAAAATAGAAAAATTATGATTTATGTAGTTTACAATCCTGGGCAACTAGCACATTTGGTTAATCTTACTATACCTCCAAAGGAAATGTTTTCAGTGGTTCTAATAGTGAGACAGCCCAGTGGGTATAGTGTAAAAATCAAACTCCTTTGCTCCATAATCAAGAGTAAACCATGTGACACAAACCACTCAAGGTAACCTAATGGGCCATGGTCATCCCTGCACTGTAACCCCGGCCTCCTCCCTGGGACCCCTGAACCATAGTCCTGTGTCAGCACATCCTGTAGCCAATCAGCACCTGTGCTCTTGTCCAGAGGCAATAACTCACTGGAAGTTAACTTAGGAAGCTTGTGGGATATAAAATGGGGAAGCTTTGGACAGAGAGACTGTTTGTGTAGGCATCTATTAAAACATGTCTCCTTATTCAAATGTGCCCCATTGGAATATATAGGCTAATTCCCATATTTCTGTTTACTTGTTTAACTAACTATTAAGTGACATAATACTTGCCTGTAATGTAGCTCTCTGTATTATGAATGACATAATTATCATAATTCTCCGTTTTAAAAGCCCTCTGTCTGAGAGCTTTTTTCCCCTCTTTGTGAAAATTAAAATAGTTACTTCGCTACATGCTCTATTGGGATGACTGACAATTGGTGAAAACATACCAAGCTCCCACAAATAATTTTAATTTCCATCCAAAATAAAAATGTGTTAATTCCTCATGCCTATAACAAAAATATTTTCATAATGATTCTGTTTACACAGATTTAATCAGTTGTGTCACTGGGGTACAGCAAAAACAGCAATGTGACCTGCTGAGATTTAGCACCAGATTGCGATTTACAATCAAGGCAGCAAGAGTCACTGAAGTGCATAGCTCTCGCCCCAATTACTAATTAATCAGACCCAAAGAGGTCTCCATAAAAGGCACAACATTCAGCTGTGCGTCCCATAAATTTAAAGGCCTCCTCTATATTTTAAGGAGGAAAGGTGACCGGAGGAATCAGATGCTTCTGTTGCACCTGTCTTGTACATGCTCATCAAACACATACCACTGGGTGCTTGCCTCTTCCCCACTCCCTTTTGAAATGTTCTGAATACACAATTTCACACTATGGCAGTATCCCAGAATCATTAAAATGTCAGTATGCTGGTTTCTGTATAAAAACAAGTGACTGGCTTGCTTTTTTTGAGTTTCTGTATCTGTATAAGTCTTTTTCTTCTGCAGCTAGCTAGCATCTACAGAAAACGAAGGGATATGGTAGGTAAATGTATTTTAAGAGTTTGTTGGGAATGATGAGGCAGAGCAATCAGCATAATTCTGTTCACTCCAACTTCTACCCAACTTTACACAATGGAAAATATATTTGATCCCCTTAGCATGGGGACCAGATAATAGAAGCCTTGCAAACTGCCCTGCTTTGACTACAAAATTCCAACTGAGCAGCTTAAAAGAAAATATGCATTGCCAACTTGTTTATTTTAACCCTCTTTAAAATAAGGAGTTCGATTCTCATGTTCCTCCCTTTCCTAGATACCTCCCCTATGCAGAGCACTCCCTTTGAAGTAAAAGGCAGTCCTGGACCTCAAGAACATCTGCCTGGGAAAGGAGCAAAGCGAGAATGAGGCTGTCGATTTCACATTCTTGATGTATATAGCTGGGCCAAGTGAAAGCTACAGTGATTTAAATCATATTGTGTAATCACAAATCGTTCTGTTTGAGCCACCTTAACACAGCATGGGACCTAAGGGCAGGAGCATAAGCATCCCCCATGTGAGCAACAGGAAGGACTAGTTGCAGGAATAGTAACTGTTTTATCAGAGACTTTGATGATACAAGTTCTCCCTCCTTTTGCTTCTAAGGGACTTCTGGAAACTCTCATGAAATAAAGTGCTAAGAAGTAGATTTTTTTTTTGCAAAGAAAAGGTGCAAAGGTACAGTGACTAAAGTTTTTTGTTTGTTTGGTTGGTTGGTTGGTTTTTGTACTGGGGATTGAGCCCAGGGGCTTTGTACCTCCAAGCTACACACCTGGCCCTTTTAATTTTTTTTTTTAAATTTTGAAACAGCACCTCACTAAAGTTGCTGAGGTCCTCACTAAATTGCTGAGGCGAGCCTCAAACCTGTGATTCTCCTGTCTCAGCCTCCCAAGTAGTAGGATTATAGGAGTGTGCCACCATATCTGGCTGGAGTTTTACATTCTTAACCAAGGAGGACATCATGTAAATCAGAGCTATAGCAAAAACAGGTCACGAGGTAGAAATGCAGTAAGTTTAGGATTTGAAACAGTTTCATTATGCATCAGGTTCTAAATACACACTTTACACTGATGGAAGAATCACCACATTCAGGAGCAGGTGTTTTTAGTCCCTTTCTGCCCTTAGAGTGCTGTGTGATCAGGCATAAGTGCCCCTGCCTCTACCAAGTGAACAGACTGAACGAGATAATCTTAAAGGTCTGAAAGTTTCAGTTTATAACACATCCACTGGGGCTACATTTTCAAAATCACTATCTACAGTATGCATGATTTTTCTGTTGAATTGCTAGCAACTGTGTTTTCTTGGCGCAGAGAGGAGGCAGAGTCCAGATCAATTAAGCAGTAGCTGAAGTCTGAGTCAATGCTTTCTTCTTTCTCTTGTTCACACTCTCTTCAGTAAACAGGTATAGTGATAAGTATGGCAAAGATAAATATTTTAACAATAATTACTTTGCAATAAGTATATTAAATGGTGCAGAGCAAGGGGATAATGCCTTCTTGTGCAGCCTTGTTGTACCCTCCCAACTCCACGAAGCTGTTGTCATCCCCACTTTCAAGTGGGAGAAGTGACGTGTGAGAAATAAAAGGCTCTCAGCTAGCTTCTGCTCCTTTTCCCCTCTCCTGGGCTAAGGTAAGAAAGTCCACACTTGCTTTTAACTACAGTGAGTGCACTCCAAAACATGACAGATACTGCTTGGAAAAAAGTGGATGTTTTAGGCATTTAAAGTATTTTTCTTGTTATTATTATTGTTGATGGTGATCCTTCTATAAGTAATCAAAGACCTCTACACTTTCCCACTATTAAGTGTCCTTAGTGTATGCAAAGTTAAAACTATTCAATTCAGACCAAGCAATATTTACCAGAAAATAGAAAGGGCAGGTAGGTAATTCTTGCCTTAAGGTCTCTTGAATGTGTAAGAGCCCTCACACACTTAGTTGGCAACTCATTTACAATATGATCATGCCATCATAGCTGACTATTTTTGAAGAGTACAGATCTTGTCTGGGACACTGCCAAATACTTGACCAGCTTCATAAACTGTGCAGATCCAGAGCAAAAGGAAAAAGCAGCCCAACCATGTGGGAAGCCAATCACCCCTTTCCACCAGCCTGTCTTCATCCATAGAGGGTGGGAGACCCTCAAGGAATTGCAGTCTTCTTGCTGGAATGCACTTGGCACCTAAATCCCAGTGGGCAAGAGGTCCCCAATGGTATCCTGTGAAAGGCACCATTATGTCACCATCTAGCAGCCTAAAAACCAGCAGTGTGGGGACATTCCACCTTCCACCTTCTTCAATGACCAAGACCCTTCAGGGCAGAGTCAGAACACAGGTCCCTCCATCTATCCCCCCCACCCCCTCCAAGGGATCCAGAGTCATCCCTAGGATAGGGTGGCAGGGGCTATGAGACAGAGGTATGGAAGGAAACCTATAGGGCCTGGACACTGGGGGCAGGAAGCATGAGAACCTTTGGGGATGGAGAAAGTTTATTGAGGAGGGTAGAGACTGGGTCACACCTGAGTCCTGACTCTAAACAGCACAGATTCCATTGTCCTGTTTAATTTTACCTAAAAAACACAAATCCCCAAATGAAATTATTAACAGTTTCCAGATGGCAATCACAGAGCACTAAACACAGAGTGCGGGACACTTCTGAGCAAGGGCCTGGTGCTGCGGGGCTTTGGTCACACACCTGTGAGGTAACCCTGTTAAATGGTTGCTCAAGACTGCAATAGGCCACCCAGGGGACCAGTGACAGGGAAGCACCCAAAGAGGGAATGACTTAATTAGCATTTAAAAGATACTCTTCCAGGAGGACTTATATGGGGCAACAGGACTCTGAATTGTGCTTTTCTATCCATTTTCTAAACCTTGCAGTTTCCTCAGAGATAAGGTCACAGGGCAGGCCAGAAAATCCCCCAAAATGCCATTTTGGGTGTTTCCTTCGTAAAACTCATCCTAAAGGAGTCTTTTCCCTAAGACATCCATACACAATAGTAGGATGCCATTATGTAAAAAATCCGGATTTTTTTTTTTTTAATGATTGACACTAAAGAATACCTTTAGTCAGCAAAAAATGGATCATGTTTTCTTATAATTTATGACATCATTTTCCCCGAATTATATTTGAGTATTGAAATTTCTATAATACGTAAATTATATTTTAATTGTAAGTTGTGAAAGTCATATTCACCCACCACCATAAATCACATTTTCGTTTACTTCTTAGAATTTTAAGTGGGTATTTTGTTCTGTTTTTTACTCTCTTCTGTGTCATTGTAGAAAACCTGCTTAATATTTCGTGTGTGTGTACGTGTGTGTGTGTGTGTGTGTGTGTGTATGTGTGTGTGTATGTGTATGTGTGTGTGTGTGTATGTGTGTGTGTATGTGTGTGTGTGTGTGTGTGTTACTAGGGCTTAACCCATGTGTGCCACCTCTGAGCTGCACCCCTACTCCTTTTATTTTTTTATTTTGAAACAAGGTCTTGCTAAGTTACTGTGCACTGACCTAGTCCCTGCAATCCTTCTGCCTCAGCCTCTCAAGTACAGGGATTATAGGTGTGTGCCACCACACCCTGTCCAGCCCAATATTTCTTTTTCCTCCAGTGATTTATGATGATGCTGCTGTATGTACACAGTGTGTTCAAGCTAAATAAGGCATATTTACATATAATTCTGCAACCTAGTTGGAATGTTATTGTCCCCATCATATAAATAAGGATAAAATGTTTTCAAAGATCAAATGCTGTGGGAGATTGATGGTCTGAGTTTCTTGTGAACCCCCAGCTGCTGAGGGATAGGCTGTTGCACCCCTCCACAGTGCAACTTTGCTGGGATCAGGGGAGAGGAAGCATGAGGAGGCCGGGCAGGTGCATGAAGTCCATTCATAGACACCTGCTTGGCACTTTTCATGTCATCACACCACGCGGACCCCCTACAACTTCCAGGAGCTTCTGCGTTTTACATAATCTCCCCATGCCACAAAAGGGGGAAGAATGAAAACAGTCTAAAACAGGATGGAGCATACACCAAGCATGCAAGAGGAAGCTCAAGTCATGACCTGGGAGAGTACACACATCACCCATGTTTTAAAAAGTCAGAAAACAAAACTAACTAACCCATTATTAATTAAAGCATTATCACATCCAAATCTTTGCCAGAGCTACATCAGACTATCTGCACGCACCCCATTATGCTCACACTATCAGGTAGTGTTAATATTTTAGTTTACAAATAAGGAAAGTGACACTTGGAGAGATTACACTGTGTGACACGATCACATGGTTATAATTATCTTTATACTTTTATTGGTGCATTATAGTCTCATATCATAATGTGACTCATAGTGATGGTGACATACATGCACACAGCACTTGGTGGGCTTTCCCCTGGCTCCCTCCCATTCCTCCCTTCCCCACACAGGATATTGAGATTGGCATTGGTATTCTCATATATGTCCATACTGGCAATGGAAGTCTCTCCTTCATTAATTCTCCCTTTCCACCCCCATCCTCCCTTAGACCACCTCCCTTGCTCTACTGGGGTTTCTCCTCCATTATCTGAAGTCCCTCTTGTATATATTTGAATAAATTCAAACTGGGTCTTTGCGATGCCTTGCTCTTTTGCACTCTGCTTCAACTTCAGGAAAGTGTATTTCTCAAATTCTTCTGTACAACCAGGCCATTGTGCAAGGAAATCTCTGAGCAGAGCAAGGAACCTCCTCAGATCATTCAGCCTGTTATAACTTAGCTAGTGAGTAAGCTGCTGCTTGTCCTGAGCAGTGGCTGCACTCTGCTGCTGAGTTCCTGGGTATGTGAGATGGTGGAAGCAGGTGGACAAGGAATAAAATTCAAGCAGTAAAATTCCAAAAGAATAATGGATTTGAATAATGAGTTCGAGGACAAATACAGAAACTGACATTGGCTTCATCACGAATGGATGGAAGAAGAATATGAGAAGTGTATTTTTTAGATCACCTAAAATAATGTTCTCACCAAATCAGACAAGGGTGCAAAAGGAAAAAGAATGACGTCATTCTGTGCCATGTTTCCTTTAAATCCATAAGGCAATTTCTTTGGTGTTTCACATTGTTTTCTCTGGATCCATTCTTTGAGGTTCAGGAATCATTACCAGTTCTGTAGCCATCTATGGATCTCTGACTACTTGGAAGATGACCTAGACACCATACACAGTTCATGTATCTATTAGGAAACTCTTGATAGGAAAGAGTTAACAATGGAGGCCTAGTGATAACAGGATGGACTCAGAGTATGTGAAGGCATCAGGCTCCTCATTAGTGAGAGAGTAAGTGGGTGGCAGGCTCTGTTCCTTGCTGTGTCCGGTTCCAACAGTGAGGAGACTACTGTTTCACAGGAAGGGAGGCTCTGTTTCTATGAGGTCACTCTAATGTGGGATTCTAACACAACTTTGGGATAGATTGAAAGCAAAAACAGTAACATAGCTTTCTCTACATCATCTATATTAAAATGTTTTTGGCCATCAACTGGAATTTTTAATAACTAAAAGGGCATTGTATATCATTCTAAGTGTGTAAAATCATTCTAAAGTACATTTCATAAAACAAAGTACTGAGAAGCTTCAGTTGCCTCTGCCCTGCACATTGCAAAGAAAAGGAAACCTCACTAGAATAAAATAATCCTATTTCATATGTGACTTAATAAAATACAGTGTTTTAACCATTTCTATGTACAGGCTTTTCTCTGTTATGGAATATATAAAGAATACTAAAATTAAATTCTATTGAATGAATCCACTTGGATTCTGGAAGTAGGACTGAGAGGGAAGAGAAAGTCCAAAGGTCCTATTCTGTACTCTTTGAGGACCTGAATGGTATTGAACCAATTCCAAGGAATTGCCCTACAGATTTAAGGGATGCAGGGCACACACAATGTCATGCAGCACAGCAGGTAGAAACCATTGCCTTTCCTCTTCACATAATTTGGAGCTCCTCACTTTTGGTTTAATTAGCATATTATTTATCTGAGTATGGTGGCATGTGCCTGTAATCCCAGTACTTGGGAACCTGAGGCAGGAGGATCACAGGTTTGAAGCCAGCCTCAGCAATTTAACAAGACTGTTTCAAAACAAAAAATACAGCTGATGGTATAAATTGAAAGTAGAATGCCCCTGGGTACAATCCCAGTATTCCAAAATTATATATATTTAAAATAATCTAAAAGATAACCTCCTCATACTCATTTTTCACTCATGAATTTCTCTAAAAAACATTTTAGCTTTTCAAGATAAGGATATACATGTTGTGACTCTCACATGGGATCTAAATTATATTCTATATTGACTTTGCATCAGTTTGAAGACTGATGTTGTTAGTCAGGTTATTTTGTGCTGTGCAAAAAGCTTAAACTGTAAACCTATAATTTTAATATAAAATAATGCATGATATAATATGAAACTACAGCATAGTGTTACTGGATTATGATAGAGAAATAATTTACTCTTTTTATTTTGAAAGATTCCTGTTTGATGGCTATCCATAAAATCAAATATGAGGCCATTTTTACTTATCTTGTCAAATGCATAGCTATTCCCATAACATGGTGGGACGAGGTAGGGAGGGGGAAGCTTTAAACTCATTCTGCCCCTCAACAACATAACAGGGAAATGAAATGCACATCTGTAAATAAATGCATCATTAGATTCTCATCAATTTGTAAGCTTCGCTTGATGTATGGCTAAAATAATCCCACAAGGAAAACTAAAGAAGTGTTTGGTTCCAAGCACATGGCAAATAGACGGAGGGAGGGAGCTGGTGGGTGGGGACAGAATTATTTAAATGAAGAATTCTGCAGATGCTAGAAATATCTTTTACGACAGTCCAGAATGAGAAACTATTTTAAGTACACAGCTACCAATGTATTCATTAACAGAGGAGAGCTCTGGACATATTAAAGGAACCAGTAGAACAACTAATGATGCACTTGAGCAGTAACAGGTTGTCATTAGACCAGCATCTGCTCTCATCAGAGTTAATTATTCAGTTGCTTTGTTTTCCAAGTAGGTGTCTGGTAAAATTTAGCAGAATCTTAATTAAAACACATTTCCAAACTCCTTGGATGCTCATCTCGTCTAAAGAAATCAAGACAATTTCCACCATAAACATCAAGCTTCAGTTGAGCTATCAAATGGAAGAAGGAACTCAGCCAATATAACTTGTTAGGTATTAACTATTGGGATGCCCACGGCATGCAGACAAGGAAAGCCTACCTGGAGAAACAATCTACCTTTCCCAGACCAATCTACCTTCCCTAGCCATAGCACACGACCAAAAACAAGGATACTAATGCACATAATTTACTTTCAGAATGCCATAAAGAAACTGGAATTTAGTGTATGTGCTTGGAAACTAAAAAGAAAATGTGAGAGTGTATTTACCTTTGAATTTATTAATCATTAAAATAATACACATACATATATAAGCTATATATATGTACATACATATATTTAGAGTACATTTTCAAAAAACAGGAAATTTCTCAAAATGATCACTGTTTATAATCAGCTACTAACAAATGGGGATGTTAATGAGGATCCTAATTACACTTTCAATGTCAATATAAACACAAAAAGTGTTTGTAATATCAATATACCATTGACAAATTGTGATTTATTTACTGCTTATATATGAATACAATGCTGCTATAATTTTGATATTATTAAACATTTATATTTTATATTCATTTCAAAATATGAAATTTTGAATAATGAGCCAAGAATAATCATCACTTTTGACCTGGTACTTAAGTGCTTGGAAAGCACACAACTGAAGTGAATAGAATAAAAGGTAATAAAGAGAAATAACTAGGAGAAAAAAGTACAGGTATAATATAGCAGTAATTAGCACAATCAATGAATGCTACTAGTTACTGACCCAAACTCTGAGGACCATGACTTAACTCTGAACCCTCAATATCCATAAAACTTCTCTGGGATAAATGCCAGGCATTAAGTAAAAAAAAAAAAAAAAAAAAAAAAAAGATTCTTTGTATAAAAAAATTAATATCGATTTCATCTTGCCAAACAAAGGAGTATGGTGTTACTATAGCTCCCAAAATTTGCACCTAGCACTCCCAGAAAAAAATTAAAAACACATGCTGATTACTTCATTTCAACCAATCTAGATGTTATGCTATCAACTCCTTAAATCAAATGGGGCCCACTTCAACAGATATCTTAATTTTGCATTTCCCATATAGCTTCTTTAGAAAATAGTCATGGAGATAACAAATTATCAAAAATGAATTAATTCTTCAAAAATTACATATAAGTAAAATATCCAATGAACTATAAAAGATATACAGAGATTTCAGTTTCTATAGTTGCTCTTCTCCAAAAACAGATGATAACCATCAGCCAGTAGGACCAAAACACATTTTACATTCTACATTCCTTTTATATCTTTACATTATTCTTATTGCTTTAATTCCATGTAGTCTGACTACCCTACCACATTTACGTGTTTTAGTTCAGGACCCATTTATATTGTTTTGGCACTTTCTCAATGCATGGTCTTTAGGAACTGAATTTTTCACGATGACTGCTGCTTAATACATGATGACTAGCTAGGGAAGGGCAGTGGAGTCACTGCCTGTCTCAAACAGTGTTCTGTCGATAGCTGTGGTGACTGCACTGTTCCTATTGGGAGGCATACTCCATTAGTCAGGTTACAGTCTAAGCCACTGTAACAGATGGATCCCAAATAGTAAATTGAGAAAAATGGAATTTTCTTTCTCAACTACCAGTGTAGAAGTAGATAGGAAATAATGGCTAGTGGTGCATCTCTGCTGCAGGAAGTCCTTTAGGACTCTGTTTCTGTCCATCTTTACTCCCAAATCTCCTAGAGCACTATCATCTGTTGAAGTGGTGTCATGGTGATATCTTTATTCTAACCCATAGGATGGGAGTTAAAAATGAAGTAAGGCATGAGAAATATACTTTTAAATAAATGACCAGTAGATGTACATATCACTGGAGTTCACATTTCACTGACAAAGTCTAATGAATCCACCTAGCTGCAAGAGAGAACAGGAAGTGGAATACCTGGTAGGGCAGTCACATGCTGCCAAACATGTTCTGATAAGAAAAAACACTAAAAGCAGAATAGATTTTGGTGGATAAATAGCACACGCAAAGGAAATACCCTGGAAAATAAAGTCAGGTAGGATTCACCTTTAATTAAACAATCTTTAATTTAAATAATCTTTTTGTGAATGGAATTCAAATAATGTGAGTCTTTCATTTAAGCAATGACTGTATATTTCTATTAAATACTCCTATTTAACAGCATGTCCAGGGATTACTGTTTAACACATTTTGTCCCAGCATCTCAGATGTGAACATATATAAAAACTTAAATATAGTACCTAATAATATATTATAATTGATATAATTATATATATATATATACTCTGTATTTTTATCATATTTTAGTGTACCCATGTCAATTTCATTAAAATATTCACAGAATTAAAAACTTGAGATTTAATGAATTGCTTTCCAATCAAAAAGAAAATCTTATCTTTCTACAGAATTCAACAGTTTTATCTTTTATCTTAGCTCTTAGAAGCATAAAGTAACCCTGGATGCAATTTAGTCCTAAATTTCCATTCCACAGATGAAAATAACTCAGGTGAATGGTGATGTGGTGAAAAGAAATGGTATCCTTATGTCCATGTTCCAGAGGCCAGAATTCTAGACTGTGCTACTATTTTCTTGAGTGAGTTATTAAGTCCTTATGAATTGAAAAGGCTCCTTTTGGACTTAAAGTCAAGGACTATAAATTAGATTACTTGCAAAAACTCACATAGCTACAACCTTCAGATTCTTGTTCCAGGGCTTTTATTTTATACTATAGCACCCTGGAATCACAATAACAACAATGGACCCTCAACAAGTATTTCTTGAATAAATAGATGAATCTTGAGTGTACCAAATATTCTAAGACAATCTTGATTCATGCCTGGTATAATCCTATATGCCTGGTAACTGCTAATAGCACCCTTTTATTCTTAACAGTATCCCAGTTTAGGCAATAAGCAATATATTAAACATAAAGATAAGAGATTTCTCTTCAAAAAACAGGTGCTTAAAGTACAACTAAGCAGATATGTTTGTTTCAATTTTGAGCCCATGCAGGCCCAAATAGAAAAAAAAAATTCAATTCAATTTCAACATTATGTCCAGGGTAGTAAACAAAGATAAACCTGTAGTTAGGTCATTATATCACTTATCATTCTAAACTGTTAAGTATCTAGTGTTGTTTTAGCACAACGTTGGAAGCCTCAGTACTCCTTAGTAGCTCATGAGGGAAGCAAAGGAAAACATTAGACAACAAGTCCAAGAAACATGGTTCTTGTTAGAAAAGAGGTTATAGTTTAGTGAACAATGTAACAAATATATTTGGGTTATGTAATGTACAACTTCTAGTGAACAAGTCAACAAAATTAGATATGCATAAATCAAGTTGAGCATAGTGTGGACTCTTGGTGAGAAGGGATGAACAGTCATGTAAGTTTCTCCCAGCAGGCCACCCTGAAGAAGTGCTTCAAGCTGGGCTGTGAAGGAGAGAACAGACAAGCAGGCAAGGGGAAGGAAAGTTAACAGTGGTATCATTTAACCTGAGCCTGGATGAAGGAACTAGCAAATCAACATTCAGAACAAAGGGTAACTACAGGGAGAGCCCATCTGGGCTCCTGCCAGAGCAACTGGGGGGGGGGGGGATTCACCAGTTTTTTGTTTGGGGTTTCTAAGATAGATTTCACTTGGACTCTGGTTTTGCTGACAAAAACACTTTGTCAGTTGTCGGACTGGATGATTTCAGAAATCTCTTTCTTTCTTCCAAAATTGATACTGTATTATTTTAAAATAGGGATGTGGGACCACACCAAATCAGGGTGGGGGTTGCTTGGAAGCTTGTATAATTTAGACCAGATAAAAATGGAATAGAATGCACTTCTATCTCATTGAGAGACCAGAAAGACAAATACCAGCATATTAGCCTGTCTTTCCATGATTGCCTGCCATATTCCCCCTTTATATATCCTATACTTCTTACATAGCCAACAGTTTTAAGTCTCATACCCAACAAGTGAAACAAAACAGAAATCAAGGCACATGTCACAGAGGAAATACTATCCTTGTACACAAATGCATAGTATTATCCATGTGCTCTAACATTGCCATAATCCCACAAATCTTATCACTGTAAGTTAATTTGAATAAAACAAAAACAGTCTAGAAAACTGAATTAGCCATAGTCCAGAGTTTGTTCTTGAGTAAAGTTTAAGAGCTACTGGTACCTATTGGATCCCTCATTGTGGCAGGAAACTTCCTAAAACAGGAGGAATCATACCTTTGCCCTAACTCTAACCCTAACCTCTGTCCTATTGTAGATATGATCTTTTTAGTTCTGAGTTCATACGTTATATAAAAATCGACCCAGTTCTAGGCTACAAATAAGAACACCAAATCTGGAGGTCAATTCTGTATGATAACTGGATAACTCATTATGGTGTCAATAGTTTTTGATACATATTCCATAATTTATAGATTTAACTTAATTCTTTTTATGTTTTAGAGTTGATAATCTATAAGATTCAGTGCTTTTTAAGGAGCTTTGAACTTTTCATTGTAGATTTTCTTTTTCTCCTCCCTCCCTCCCTTCCTTTCTTTCTCCTTGTATCCCTATCTTTTTCTCCCTTCCCTTCCTTTCCCTTCACTCTTTCCTTTTTTTCTCAATCCTTGCCTCTCTCTCCTGTCACTCCCTTTCTCCCTTCCTACCTTCCCTCCCTCTCTCCCCTTCCTTCCTCTTTAATATTGATTGAGCACTTAATATCTGTCAAGTACCCTGCTAGAGAGTGTAAATAAAACAATATTTGCTCTCCTTAAGCTTACAATCTAGTGAAAATAGGCACAAACTTAAAAGTCTCTACTTTTATAAGGGATTATAGTGTACTTTCTATATTTTAGGATTTGAAAATCTCCCTGTACTATATTTGCCCTCTGTGTTCCTGGAAAATATCAAACTTCAACCCAAAAAAGTTTCTTCTTTCAAAAAAAAATCTTTTTACATACAATTCAGCTCAGCCATAATCCTTCTGAAATCAGGATTTAGAAATGTGGACAAATAAGCAGACAGTGGGACAGACACCCATTAACCTCACTACCACCTCCATGTGCCTCAAAGCTCTTAATGGCCAGAGCTGTGCTGTGGAACAGGAGAATTGACTATTTGACTTAAAATTATAAATTTGAATCCTTGCCATTTTTTTCTGGTCATATATTGTGTCTGTCTACAAAGGTCTGTAGACTGTCTATATTTTAAGGAGCTAATCAACTTGAAATGCAAGGTATTATAAAGCTGTCACTGTATACAAGAGAGAGAGAGAGAGAGAGAGAGAGAGAGAGAGAGAGAGAGAGAGAGAGAGAGAGAAGCACATTGTACAATGGAACTTAAAAATCCCACCACAACAGATGGCTTGTGCCATTTTGAATTTAGTCTCCCTAAGGAGCAAACCCTTGCAGAGGCTATTAAAGTTTCTGCTTGCATGAGAAAATGCTATTTCAATATTGATGGCTATATCTATGTGACCTCCATTGAAAACAATGTCACAGAGATTTACCCTGAGTTTAGGAGGAGCTAAACAATGAGATTGGGAGATTAAACCCACCCAGTATCACATGCATCTTTAAGAAGTAGATAAAACGATAGTGGGGTAACAAAACTGCACCGCTCAATACAAGATCTGCTTCAAGGAATAAAAATAAAATAGGCACATTACTACTCAAAGACACATATTTTATTTAGTTGTTAAGAGTAGAGTGTTGGAATTTTTGAAGAACTGTTGCTATTTAATAGAGGTGAAAGTTTTAATGTGAATACTGCCTGTGTGAGCGCGTGTGTGCAAAGTTGGCGTGACACATTCCGCTCAAATTAGACTTCTAAATAACTAGTAACAGCTGTGGTGCTTAGAAATCGGTTTGGTTTAAACGATGATGTCATGTGCTTATATAAGTAAAATAGGTGTATTTATTGGATGGGAAATTATATATGTAAAAGAGATGGTTGAAGGTATCTTCATTCAAAGGCTGTAAATATGCCACACCTAAAAATAAGTTATATCTTTCAACACCTTTAAATTTTTATCCTCATATACCATTTAAAAATATGTACATCCATATAGATTGCAGAGATAGGAATAGACATATAAAATTATTTCATAGCAATACGAAAAACAAAATTATGAATCTACATCCACTTATATTCCTGTGTCTTCATTAAGACCCCTTTTATATAGATGACTTGGACCTTTAGTCCATGACTAAAAAACAAAGGTCCTTGGAGCACAGCCACGCTTGTAGAATTACTTTTTTCCCCCTAAAGGCACATGAATAGCAGAAGCAAGCAAATAAGAATTACTTTGAGAAGCAATTGTAATTAATTATTTGTCTTTTTTTAATCAGTAAGCATTGACCAGAGATCAATGCCAGGGAACAGTTTGCCTGAAATTTAGGGAAAAAAAAGTAATAACATAAGAACAGTGAAATTTTTTTTTAGCCAATCTGACTGTAATAATTTAAGAAAGCAATATTTTTTAGGAAAAGGAAAGGAAGGAAAATTTTAAATTAAGAATATGGTGCAGGGAGACTTTACTCTATTGCTAGAAACCCAAAATCACACATAAGTCTGAATCCCATGCTTGTCTTCACGCTCATGAAGGTAGAAAGACGGCAGTCGGCAACATGATGTCCTTATTTTGATATTGTCTTGTAAAGACCAGGTTAATTAGAAAAGCATTCTTCATTTGTGTGAAAAGATTTTATGCAAGTTCTTGATTAAAGAAAAGCTCAAAAGAAACGAATTATTTTTGTTTTGAAACTCGAAATATGGCTTTTTAAAATGTCTTCCTTTCCAGAGCCTTATAAAAAGAGAACAGCTTTTCATTCAGAAACATAGAAGACAAGTGTTCTTCCAAGGAAGCCCATATTGTTCCTCTTTGCACCCCTCGTCTCTGCAATTGGGGGAGTCTGGTGCTAACATACTTTCTTCACAAACCCACCAGCGCCTCTCATTTCAGCTATTAAGTATTTAAAGGAAAGTAGTTTGAGCGTGAGTCTATCTCGTCTAATCCTGTGTAGGCTAAATGAAATCCAAGTTCTCAAAATGGCTTGTCATCTTAGAGGAAGAAGGAAGACGTGTTTAAGAGGACACTTGGAGGAAGAAGTGTTTCCAAAAGAAGTTATGGTGAGACAATATGGTAAGCAAAAAATGTTTGCTATGTCCTACACTCAGCTGGAACATCTCCTGTTTGGAGATATTTCACAAAATGATTTCACAGGCAAATGGTTTAATGCATGGCCAGCCAATTTAGCCTTTATTTTAAATATATTCTTTATGCATATAGATATTTTGAGATTGTGCCTTCTGGAATGATTACTGAAACCACATTGAAAAGTCATTATGCAGAAACATGGGTGTACAAATAGTTCATAGCTTGGGGGAACTATAAATAGAACTGACTGAATCTTGTTAAAGAGTTCATGTCCTGGTTATTTAAAAGAACTATTTTGGTGGCATTGATTAGCTATAACACTTCTAATTTGCATTTCACTAAAATAAAGTACAGAAAACAATCACACCCCAGTTTTGGAAAGGAATATTGATGAAAAATGCACTGAATGAGAAAATGAAATATGGTCTAATTCCAACAAAGGGGCAAGTTTTCTTTTCCATTATCTTTTAATGTTCTAATTCTAAGGAAATGTTAAAAAAAAAAAAAAGTAACTATAATTTTTAGGCTACGTATTCTATAGATCAATGGGAATTGGGAAATGTAGAAATGTCTCACTAGGGTACCAAAATTTCCCCAATAATTATTTAGAACAAAGTAATCATGAAACATTCTAATTTTATGTGACAATGACAATTAAGTGTTGTTATGGTATTACACTAGTCATTATCAGAGGAGTAACAGAAAAATTACTTTAAAAGATTTTTAAGTATACTCACAAACTTGATGAATAAAACAGCATGCTAGTTTTGATAGAATTCCAACATCACCATCCTAAGAAACAGAGTCTTCGAGTAGTGATATGCTCACTTTATTATCACTTCTTTCTGGGAATTCTTAAGTGACTAGCAAACTCTACATTTCAACATGTCCACTTTGTTTTACACATTTAATGACTAGTTGCTACTATGTCATAGTTTTAAGAGAAATGGACAATGCTGTGATAAATTTGGTGGACTCCAAAGTCATGTTAAGACAATTTACATTGAATATAGATGCCAGAATGAGGTTGAAAGTTCATAACCTCATAGACGGTTATGTGTAATTTTTAAAACTCTAGGTTAAAAAGTTTGTCCTTTCAAACAGTTTATCTATTGCATGGAACTACTTGAAAGTGTGAAGATTATTCACTGATACCAGGTTCCATAATCTTTCTGTATATATAACTGTTTAGAAATCACTCCATCTACTAAGATCCTACATTAAATAACACAGTAAAAATGAGGAATGAAATGAGGATGACAAACTCAAATCTCTCCATGAATATATTTTTACTATATTATTTTTCATAGGGAAACAGTTATGCTTCCATTCTAAATACATAAAGAAAGGTAGTTTAGACTCATATGCTGTATGTGGGCATGGGAACTATTTACTTCATCTCTGTGCCATCCTTTCCAAACTGCTCCAAAGCCTCCTCTTCACTTTACCTCTCACCCCCATGTTCAGAGTAATTTTGAAAAGGCTGGGGAAACCCAAAGGTAGCTAAGGTGGGAACACAGTAGACAAGAGAGGTTTACCTTGTGACCTGGTTGTGGATCATAGCCACAACTAAAAGCAGTAAATAGATGTCAGCCTGGCCTGCTCATGTATCAGACAGAAAAAGGCAGAGGTCAGCCAGGACCCATCCAAGTTCCCCACTCAGGATCGACTCCCTTTTACCCACTCCAAGGCTCTAATAAATGATGATTAGTAAACTTGGTTCCCACCCCCAAATTTCGATCACTCCAGGAGAAAAAGGAAGGCAGTAGAAGTAAGAGCGTTCGCTGGACTGAGTTTAAATGCTGAATTTATTACATTTAAAACAGACTATGACTGAGATATCTTGGGAAGGAAAGATTACTTTTTTTATCCCAAGGAGCAAATATAGGTACTCATGAGCTAGTTGAGTTCAGTAGAAATATATAGAAGTATTTTAAATATGTTACAACACATAGTCATGTGGAAAAAAAAATCTGGAAGAGGGGTAAGGTACTTATATATGTCAAATAGTAAAATGTACCATTTGTTAATTATATACTCCCCCAGAGACTGCACAGTTCCTGAATATGGATATTAGGTCCCAGAGGACAGGAAACATAAAGGAGAACCAACTTTCTATTTATATAATATAAATTCTTATGACAAACCCTTACTTTTGATGGTGACACAGGAATGTTCATTGAAGAAAAATAATTTAGAACATCTGACTTGCTATAAATTTAGAATATATGAGCTCATAACTTGAACTTAGAATGTCTAAGTTCTAGCTCGGCTCATATGAGCATGCTCTTGAGTATATCACTTAACAGATCTGAGATTCATTTTGTTAATTTGTAAAGCAGAAAACAAAACCTTCCCAATATACCTCATATGATTGTTGTGAAAGCCAAACAATAATGTACATGAAAGCACTTTTAAAATCTGAAAGCTCTATTAAAGGCATAAATTTAAAAGGATAACACTCAGATAGCAACTCTCTCATGTCGAGTACTTAGTATGTGACCATGATTGCTAATAAATTACTTAAGATGACTATAAACATGATGTAGAAATAAACCAATCCCAAACTGAGGGAGAGGGGGCTCAAATAAACCAAGTTATATTCTGATCATGTTGAATGCCCAATGAAACTAGGCAGGAAACTGGTCCAAGTAGTTACCTGGGGCTTCAGGCTAAGAAAGTTTGTATCATCTTGTGATTCTGCTGTAACATAAACT
The DNA here is from genome assembly GCA_004027655.1 of Graphiurus murinus. Classification (NCBI taxonomy): domain Eukaryota; kingdom Metazoa; phylum Chordata; class Mammalia; order Rodentia; family Gliridae; genus Graphiurus; species Graphiurus murinus. The sequence continues at coordinate 205,816 of PVLC010000227.1, read as the reverse complement.
GTCATCAAAATCTGCTGCATCACTAAAACATAAAATACATGTGAAATGTGTACCCAACCTTAATAAACCTTTGCCTGGGATCAAAGGTGACACTATTTATTTCCACTTGAAGCACATTGGCCAAAATATAATATATAACCCTAACCTAACTGCAAGGAAGAAAGTCTTTGCATGTGTCCAAGAGGGGAAAAAATAAGTATATATATGGGGAAGGTTTATAATCTCTAATAAAAAGACACTATGACTACTGGGTATAACTCAGTAGTAAAATGCATCTTTAGCATGTGCAAGACACCATGCAAGATGGAGAATACTTATGAAAGATATTAACATATTTTAGAAAGCTGTATTGAAGTGTGAAGATGAAAAAAAAAAGGTAGATTAAATAATTAAAATGCAAGTGCAGTATTTCTTGACTATCACTTCAAAATGTCCAAAGCAGAGAGATATAGCATAGCTCTTTTTTCCTCTTAAGGAACATACATTCCCCTTTTTTTCTAGTAAAAGTATCTTTATTTTCCTTTGCAGAACCATAGCTCGAATCACCTCACCCCATGCAGCAGAGGGGTGCATGATACAGGACTCACCAATCATTGCATTCCATTATTCTGGCCACAGTGATGGGATTAGGACCACAGTATAGGCAAATGCGACTCAATTCCAAAATTAGTTTTTGTACTAATGATGTAGAAAAATTCTTTTTCCAGTGGAAGTAAAACTTAAAAAGAAAATATAAACAAAGACTAGCTAGAGCACATGGAAAGAGGGAAAGGGATTTTTAAAATTGGAAAAGAATGAAGAAGAACCAAGGACAATATTGAACCTATGGACCCAACAGAGCCTAAAGGATCCAAAAGGGCCAAGCAGCGTTGTGGGTGTTGATGTCTGTATCCAGTCAGTTGTACACTAAATTTTGGGAACAGAAAACAAAGCAGAGACTTTATAGACTTGCAGTTTGACCAGAAAGAGATGTATAAAGCTGTGGCCCTGAGGGATGGTGTCTTGAAAGAAAGTAAGATGGCTGGAGGAAGGTTGCATGTTTTTTATAGGAACAAAGAAAGGAATGTGGTCCTGGCAGTTCAAGCCCAAGTGTGGAACCAAGAAAAAAAAGGTTCTGGTGGCAGTAGCTGGGATTGGGAGAAGCCCCAGGCACTGACTGAAGAGGGTGTGACTATCTTGCCAGCTGGTGGTAGATTTGGCTGCTCATGTAATGCTGCCATTGCTAGAAAATAGGCGTCATGGAATCTTCCTCTCCCAAATTTTCAAAAGAAGACCTGGGAAGCCAGGCAACATGTGGCAGGGTCTTAATCCCTGAAAGCAGGTCCAAACAGGGTAATTTGTGAAGCTGTGAGGGTGAAGCCAATGTTGCAAGAAAAATCCCTGAGGTTTAGAAACACTAGAAATGTGGAATGACTGTGAGAAAAGGCTGTAAGCTGCAAGCCATGGAGTCAGGCTGGAAAAGCAGTACACTCCCCATTGCAATAAAGCAGGCCAGGGGCAGGGCTGCCAAGGTCCCTTGGAGATTGCATCTTGCTATCATGTGCTTCAGATGCCAAAAGTGGAGCCACAGGATTACTTGCTAGCCCTGCTGGATTATAATACTGTTTTAGTTCCATTACTTCTGTCTATGGTCCTATTCCTCCTTTTTTGGAATGCAAATATTTACCGTGTGCCATTGTACATTGGATGCATGTAACTTGCTTTTAATTTTTGTTTAATTTTTTTTTTATATGGGCTCACAGCCAAGAGTTCACTTTGGGTCTCGGAGAAGACTTTGGACTTTGGGACTGTTGAGCTATACTGGAACTGTTAAGACTTTGGGAACACTTGGAGATGGACTAACTGCATTTTGCATTCTAAACTGAATATGGGCTCTTCATGGGCCAGGGGCAGAATATTATGGACAAATATAGAATGTTCCCTGAAAAGCTCAGGGTTAATATAATGAAATCATGAGGATTAATCTATTCAGTACATAAATCCATTGTAATCGATTAATCTGGGTGGTAATCTAAGCAGGTAGTATGTGGCTGGAGAAGGTGGGTTCCTGGGGAGTGTGGCCTTGGAGATTATATATGGTCCCCAATCCCCTTACTTGCTCTCTTGCATCCAGCCTCAATGATGTGAGAGCAGAGCCTCGCTGTCTCCTTCTCTCTGCTTCCTGCCACCATGCCCTAGATCCAGACCCTGACCTCACATGGGCTGAACCCAGAATCTCCAATAAACTATAAGCAACTAATGCTTCTTTCCTCTAAGTTATGTGGTTAGTCATTTTGGACTATAGCAGTGAGAATGTTAACTAAGACACTTAGTAATCAGGGAACTGCACATCAAAAACTACTCTAAGATCCCATCAAAGTTCAGTTTGAATGGCAATCATCAAGAATACAAACAATAATAAATGCTGGCGAGGATGTAGGAAAATAAGAACCCTTATACATTGTTGGTAGAATTGCAAATTATTACAACTACTATGGAGGTAAGTATGGAAATTTCTCTAAAGACCAGGAATGAAACCAACCATATGATCCAGGTATACCACTCCTTGGTATCTTTCAAAAAGAATTAAAGTCAGAATCTATAGTCATGCATGCATATCATGTTTATAGCAGCACAATTCACAATAGCCAAATTATGGGACCAACCTACGTGCCTGACAATAAATGAATGGATAAGAAGAATGTGGAATATACACATACTGGAATTTTACTCAACCATAAAGTGCAAAATTATGTCATTTGGAGGAAAATGGATGAAACTAGAGAATATTATGCTAAGTGAGATAAGATAGTCTTAAAAAGTCAAGGATCAAATGTTTCATAGATGTAAGCTAGAAAGAAAATAGGAAACATAAGCAACTTCAGATAAATGAGGAGAGAGGTGAGTAGAATACTGGAAGGGAATTAGGGGACAGAAGGAGAGGAAGAAAAGGAGGAATGATAAAGGAAATAGTTCAAATAATGCTATGTCCTCATTGGAAGGTATTACTACTAATCTTGTTAATTCATATAGGTAGGGGTGGGTAGTGGTTAGATCTGCAGGGAAACAGCAAGTACTGTGAGAATGTATGTCTGTATCACTTTGAACCTCATAATGATGCATAATTATAATGCACCAATAAAAATATTTTTTAAAAAAGAAAGCAGATGCCAATATCTTGCTTTTGGACTACTGGGCCTCCAGAACAGTGAGCCAATAAATATCTGCTCATTATAAATTACTCAGTTTTTGGTTAACCATATGCAGAAAAATGGAAATGAATCCCACTTTCTCACCCTGCACAAGAGTCAACTCAAGATGGATCAAAGACCTGGAAGTCAAGCCAGAGACCTTGCAGCTACTTGAAGAGGGCATAGGTCCAACACTTCAATACATAGGCACAGGTAAAAACTTTCTCAACCAGACCCCAAAGGAACAAGCAACTCAAAGGAAGATCAATACATGGGATTGCATTAAATTGAAGAGCTTCTGTGCAGCAAAGGAAACTATCAAAAACCTCAACAGAGAGCCCACAGAATGCAAGAAAATTTTTGTCAGCTACTCTTCTGATAGAGGACTAATATCTAGAGTATATAGAGAACTCAAGAAACTCACAGCTAAGAAAACAAATAACCCAATCAAAAAATGGGCAAAGGATCTAAATAGACACTTCACAAAAGAAGAAATACAAATGGCCAGTAAATATATGAGGAAATGTTCAACATCATTAGCAATCAGAGAGATGCAAATCAAAACTATCTGGAGATTTTACCTGACCCCAATCAGAATGGCAATCATCAAGAACACAAACAACAACAAATGCTAGCAAGAGTGTGGAGAAGTGGGAGCCCTAATACATTGTTGGTGGGATTGCAAATTAGTGCAACCACTTTGGAAAACAGTATGGAGAATCCTCAGACGAATGGGAATGAACCTACCATATGATCCAGCAATACCACTTCTGGGCATCTACCCAAAAGAATGGAAACCAAACTACCAGACTAATGTATGCGTATCTATGTTTATAGCTGCATAATTCACAATTGCCAAACTATGGAACCAGTCAAGATGTCCATCAACAGATGAATGGATTACAAAACTATGGGATATGTACACACTGGAATTTTACTCAGCCATAAAGAAGAATAAAATCATATTATTTGCAGGAAAATGGATGGAACTGGAAACCATTATGTTAAGTGAGATCAGTTGGTCACAAAATGTAAAAAATTGTATGTTCTCCCTAATATGTGGAAGCTAGGGAGAAAGTGGGACATAAGAGGGACTCTAGACAAAGAAGGAGAAACCTGAGACATGTAAAGAAGGTGACTTAACTGAAGGTGATGGGGGAGGGAAATACCCAAATGCACATGATGTACTTTCACACACATATCAAAATCAGTCACTAAATTGAACTTGAGAAGGAGGGAGGAGGAGGGATTGGGGTGGGAATTGGGGAAGGGTTAAATGAGAGATGTGTGCACGTATGCCTTTACCAGCTTGTACCTAACAAAGATGTATGATTACAATGCACCAATAATAAAAAATAAATTACTCAGTTTTGGATATTCTGTTATAGTACCTGAAAATGGCCTAAGATGCAGTGTTTAATATTGTCAACTGTCTATTATTTCTTCACTCCAGCAATTACTTAAATATGTAGGTTTTATTTTCCAAAATATGAAGTTTTAGGATTCTTTTAATATGAATTCAAATTTTATGATCTGTACATGATACTCTATTATTGTTGAGATATTTTTGGTGACCTGTATTGGTAATTGAAATATTCTACATACAATTCAAAATTAAATATATTGTCTAATTGTTGGTGCCTCTCTTTCTCTCTGTCTCCTTCCCCCTCGCCCCCCGTCTCTCCCTCTCTCCCTCTCACCCACTCACACACATCATCATCATAATCATCATCATCATCACCATCACCATCATCCTGATAAGTGTTATTTCAATCTTTAATTCTTTTCAGATCTATGTGAATCACTTGTTTCTTGATTTCTCAAGAAAAGTTTGGTAATGAGAGGATGCCAAAATTTCTCATTATTTTGTGAATTAGTTGATTTTTTTAGGTTAAACATGAATTTTACTTTTTAAATTTTGATCTTGTAATAGCATGTATTCACAGAATTAGGATATTAAGTCATATATATATTTCCTTAAAAAAAAAAGAAAAGTAAGCTCGGGAATATGAGATGAACTTAGTTCAAGAGAAGATACATAGATACCTTGGTTAATGTGAACACATAAGAAACACACACACACACACACACACACACACACACACACACACACAGACAAGGTTATGCTACATACAGAATTAACTGGACCAGAAAGTATGTGGTGATCAATAGTGACAAATAGAATTGAATAAATATGTAAAGAATAGATTATAAAGGATTGAAAAATTCAGGCAGAACATTTTCATTTGGTAGAATACACAGTGGGGTGCTGCACAAGTACCCAATAAAATATAAGTGAAAGCAATAGGAACAACAGACATATAAGGCCTCCAGCTACTAAAAATTATCAAACCCACACTATAAAATAACTATGCTTACTGTGTTCAAGTAGATAAAAACCAGCCTTAAGATTTTGGCAGGAACTTGAAACTATAAAAATTGCCACAAGTTTGAAAAGAACAAATGTGAAATTCTAGAATAAGAAAGTGTGTGAAATTAAGAGCCCAGTGGGTAGTTTTAGTGTGTGTGTGTGTGTGTGTGTGTGTGTGTGTGTGTGTATGTGTAACACATATATGTAATATACATATATATGATAAGAAAATTAGAAACCACAAAAGATAAATGGAAAAAGGAAGTATGGAAAATTAGGAAAGTCAGCAGCAGAAAAGGCATTGAGAAATTTTCCAGTATAGGTATAACTGCAGACCCAGAAATAGAGGAGAAAACATAAGGCAGAAGCAATATTTGCAGAGATAATCCCTGGAATTTACCCCTTAAATATCTTGAATAATATACCAACTCAATGATTTTTAAAGAAAGAAAATCAAAGGATCAAAGGGTGGATGAATACACACACACACACACACACACACACACGGGAAACAGGCTGGCAATTAACTTTTCAAGAGAATTAATGGCAACAGAATGACATTAAAACACAACTTTCTATATGCTGAAATAAATAGGTACAAAATTAAAATTGTGTACTGAGAAAAATATTCTTTGAGATTAAGATTGAAATATAGTTTTGAATGTACAAAAACTGAAGTAGATCAGTTGAAACAAGGGAGAGTAAATAATATTTTGAAGTGCGATAAAAAAGAAAAAATTGACCCTGAATTAAAGCAATTGAAGGAAGAATTCAAAGGAAGTAAAACAGTATATGTAACCATCTAAGTAACAATCACTGCATAAAACAATAATAATGAAGCCTTTAGAGATTTTCATGTACTCAAACATAAAACTTCAACTGCATATAAATAAGAAACACAGTGAATGGGATTAGTATGTCATAGTAGGTCACAAAATAAGTTACAACAAATTTTTAAAAATTAAAATTATATCAAGTATATTTTCTAACCACAATGCAATAATACTGGTAATTATTCATAAGGAAAACTTTGGAAATTATACTAATACATGGATATTGAACAATTTATTCCTGAACAACCAATGGATTAAGGAAGAAACTAAAAAGAAAACTTAGAAATTTCTTGAAAAAAATGAAAATGGAAATACAACATACCAAAATCTGTGGGATAGAACAAAAGAAGTACTAAGAGAAGGTTCTAGCAATCAGTAACTACATCAAAAGGGAAAAAAAAATTTATCAATGTACTTGTAGAAATTAGAAAAGCAAGAACCAAACCCCAAATTAGTAGAAGAAATAATAAAGATAAAAAAAAAACAGTGAAAGAGCTGGTCCCTCAAGAAGATAAAGTTGACATACCCTTAGCTAGACTAAGAGAAAGAGAAGACTCAATAAGTAAAACAAGACATGAAAAGAGACATTATAACTGACACCAACAGACATATAAAGAATCACTAGATTATTATGAAAAATTATATGCCAACAAATATGATAACTTAGAAAAAATGGACAAATTCCTAGTTGCATATACCTTACCAGGATTTAATTATGAATAGAACACCTAGACAGTTCAATAATGAGGAACGAGATTTAATTAGAAATAACAGTTTCCCATCAAAGAAAAGCCCAAAACCAGTTAACTCACTTCTGAATTCTACTAAACATAAAAAAGAACTAATACCATCTTTCTTAAATTCTTCCAAAAAACTTAAGGTGAGGGAATTCTTCCAAACTGATTCTGTAGGCTAGCCTTACTCTGATACCAAAACCAGACAAGGATACAACAAAAAATAAAGCTACAGATCAAAATCCTAATGATGATAGAGGCATAAGTCCTCAACAGAATACTAGCAAACCAAATCCAGTAGCACAGTAAAAAGATTATTCACCATAATTAAGTAGGATTCATCCCAGGGATGTAAGGATAGCTTAACACACACCAAATAAACATAGTACACCACATCAACACAACAAAGTGCAAAAACCACATGGTCATTTCAACAAATGCCGAAAATGCATTTAACAAATTTCAATATCCCTTTATTATAAAAATTCTGAATAAATTAGGTACAAAAGGAGAGTATCTCAATATAATAGTGGCTACACATAATCAACTAACATCATACTAAATGGGGGAAATCTCAAAGCTTTCTCTCTCACATGTAGAACAAGACAAGGATGTCCACAGTTACAACTTTTATTCAACATAGTACTAGAAGTCATAAGCAGAGAAATCAGGCAACAGAAAAGTAAATAAGTAAAGGGCATCCAAAATGGCCTCTATGATCAAAATTCAAATTGTCACTGTTTGCAGATTATACATGAATAATATATATATTATATAAAATATATACAGAATTACATAATATTATATAATATATATAATATATATATACAGAAAACCTGAAGACTTAACCCAAAACTACTAAGTTCAGAAAAGTTGCAGAATGCAAAATCAACATACAAAACTTTATAGCATCACTATACATTTGTAGTAAATTATGTAAAAGAAATTAGGAAAGCAATCCCCTTTTTCACGATCTATATACACACCAAAAAATAAAACAAAAAACAACACGCAAAAAAACCCACCTAGGAATAAATTTAACCAAAAATGTAAAAGATTTCTACAATTAAAACTATAAACATTGATTAAAAAATTGAAGCAGATATAAAAACATGGAAATATATCTTATGTTCATAGAAGACTCAATATTGTTGAAATAACTAAACTATCCAAAGTGATCTACAGATTGAATGCAATCTCTATCAAAAGAACAATAGCTTCCTTCACAGTACTTGAAAATAAATCCTAAAATTTGCATGGAATCCCCTCCCCCCACACACAAAACCTGAATACTCAAAGTAGTCTTAAGCAAAAATAAGATAGCAGGAGATATTACATTACCTGAATTAAATAATCCCACAAAGCTATAGTAATGTAAACAAGGTATCCACATAAAATAGACATATAGACCAATGTACTAAAAAGTACATTATAAGGGGTTAATTCATACACCTACAGCCATTTGATCTTCAACAAAGATGCTAAGAACACACATTAGAGAAAGAACACACACATTAAATAATGCTAGGAAAATTAGATATCCACATGCAGATGAGTGAAAAATACTCTTAGATCTAACCATATGAAGAAAGCAATTCAAAATTAACTGGGGACCTAAAGGTAAGACCTAAAACTATAAAAATAGTAGTTGGGAAAGGGAAAACACTGGAATGGTCAGAGATTTTTTAAAAAAATAAAACCCCAAAAGCACAAGAAACAGAAGTTAAAATAGACAAATGTGATTATATCAAACTAGAAAACCTCTCTACAGCAAAGAAAACAATAAAGTGAAGAAACAATCAACAGAAAGGGAAACAATATTTCCAAACTATACATTTAACGAAAGATTGATATCCAGAACATATAAGGAACTCAACAGTCCCCCAGAAAACCCCAAATTTGATTAAAAAGTCAGCAATAGTCCAAAACAGACATTTCTCAAAAGAATACATACATATGACTAACAGGTATAAAAATGCTAAATATCATTGATCATCAAGGAAAAGTTAATTAAAACCATAGCAAGATAAGTACCTCACTCCCGTAGGAGTGGCTACTATCAAAAAGACCAGTGATAACAATATCTGGCAGGGGAACCCTTGCACAGTGCTGGTGAGAATGTAAATTAGTACAGCCATCATGCAAAAAAGTATGGAGGTTCATCAAAATATTAAAAATTGAACTACTCTCTCAGCAGTCTAGCAAGATCCTATTTCAAAAAAAAAAAAAAAAAGGCAGGGAATGTAGCTTGGGTGTAGAATGGGTTCAATCCTCAGTATACACACACACAAGTAGAACTACCATTATTTGATCCAGCATTCCCACTCCTGAGTATATATCCAAAAGAAAATCAAAGCAGTATGTTGAAGAGACACATATACTTCCACCTCTACTGCAGTCCTATGCACAACAGCCTAAGTGCCCATCAATTGACAACTAAAGATAATGTAGTACATAGGCACAATAGAATGCTATTCAGCCATAAAAAGAATAAATCATGTCATTTGAAATAACATAGATGAGCCGGGCGTGGTGGTGCACACTTGTAATCCCAGTACTTGGGAGGCTAAGACCAGAGGATCTGGGTTGGCGGCCAGCCTCAGCGACTTCGTGAGGCCCTCTGAGACTTAGTGAGACCCAGTTTCCAAATAAAGAATACAAAATAGGGCTGGGGGTGTAGCTTAGAGGTAGAATGCCCCTGGGTTCCATCCCCAGTACCCCCCCCCCAAAAAAAAAGAGAGAGAGAGAGAGAAAGAAATAACAGATGGAACCGGAGATAATTATGTTAAATGAAATAAGCCCAGCCCCAAAAGACAAGTAGAGCCTGATCTCACTCATGTGTGGAATCTAATAAAGTTGATCACATAGAAGATGAGAAAAGAATGGTGAATACCAGAGGTGGGAAGAGTAGGATGATGGGTAGGGGAAAGCTTGGTCAATGGGAGCTAAGTTAGAGTTAGATAAAAGCTAGAAGTTCTGGTGTGCTATTGCATAGTAGAGCAACTATAGATAACATTAGTTAGTGTACTGTGTATATTTTTAAAAACTAGAAGGTCTTTGAATGTTTTCACCATAAAGAAATTATCAACGTTTGGTGAGATAGATATGTTAAATTTGATGTGAACATTTCACAATGTATACATGTACTGAAACATGTGGTCCTCCCTGATTACATATAACTTTCATGTATCACTTTAAAAAAATTAAGTGGGAGCCGGGCGTGGTGGCGCACGCTTGTAATCCCAGCATTCAGGAGGCTGAGACCGGAGGATCCGGGTTCGCGGCCAGCCTCAGCTACCTAGTGAGGCACTCCGCAACTTAGTGAGACCCGGTTTCAAAATAAAGAATAAAAAAATAGGGCTGGGGGTATAGCTCGGAGGTAGAATGCCTCTGAGTTCAATCCCCAGTACCGCAAAAAAAAAAAAAAAAAAAAAAAATTAAGTGGGGATACTAGTTACTTTTGGAAAGAAGAAAAGGCTAACTATTGAAAGGAGAAATGTAGAAGGATTCTTAGGGTTTTCTTAATGCTCTGATTTCACCTGGGTGGTGATTACACAGATCTCTTTACTTTTTTTCTTTTTTCTTTTTGCGGTACTGGGGACTGAACCCAGGGGCATTCTACCTCTGAGTTATAGCCCTAGCCCTATTTTTTAAATTCTTTTATTTTTGAAACAGGGTCTCAGTAAATTGCAGAGGGCCTCACTAAGTAGCTGAGGCTGGCTGCAAACCTGAATCCTCCTGCTCAGCCTCCCAAGTACCGGAATTACAAGTGTGCACCACCATGCCTTTTTGATAATTCATCCAATTGTACAACATAATTCTGTGCTTATGTATATGAAAGATACATTTAAAGTAGTTTTACACATTTGAAATTAATTTAAAATATGGTAATATAGAATATTGTAAAGTCTTTAGGATACACGAAGATTTCTTGAATAAGTTCTAGAAAGCACATATCCCAATAGAAAATATTGACAGATATGATTTTTTATAAATTAAAAACTTGTAGCCTATCAAATGAGTACTAATAGAGGAAAAAGGGGGGATAAAATGAATACAGACATTGACAATATAATTTAAATTATTTTCATACTTGAAACTTTATAAAGAATTTACTCAAATTCATAATAAGACAACTGCACCAATAGGAAAATAAGCAAAAAAAAAAAAAAATTGACATTTCACAAAAAAGAAAATCCAAATGCTCAGTAAATATACGAAAAGGTAAATCATTAGTTTTCAGTGAAATTCAAGGCAAAACCACAAAACCAGAATAAAATACCATTACATGGTCACCAGAAAAACTAAATTTTAAAAAGTAAACCACAGGATTAGCATTACTGATTTTTCCTTTGCCTCAGGCTCCAATATGGCTTGGCACAATACTGTTACTAATTCTGTCTTTATTTAAAATATTGATATTTGGTCATCATGATTTTTTTGTTACTTTTTAGTTTAAAAATATTTAAATAAATTATTATCTATCTTGATTTATTAGTATTTTATTGCACCCTTAAATTTTTTATCCAACATGAGTGCCCCATTTTCCTTGCCCAAGTCCCAGCCCTTGTGGCAGGGGTAGTTTGGTGAGTAGAGATTTTAAAAAAGGAATATGATTTATAAAAAAAAAAAACTAAACTCTTTCTTAAAGAAAAATTAAATTAGGACATATCTCACAAGTACTTTGCACTATAAAAGACTTTAACAAGTGTGTAAAAATGTAAAAATAAAACACCAACAGAGTATTAAAACAATGGTGTGAGATAAAGAGGAAAAATGTAGAGTAAAAGATACTCACTAAAAAATAAAATGTCTTCATTTAAAAGCAATAAATGAAAGGAGAAAATAGGTATAAAGGAAAAATAAAATATAAAGATAAAAGGCTTAAAGTAATGTAATAAATTCAGAGAAAACAATTGAAAAATATAATATAATTGGAAAAATATTAAATATCTACAAAGATAAACTTTTTTTTCTTTTAGCTAATATGAGTCAAATATTAAACTCACCTTGTAATCTTGAGATAAACCCTATAATGATAATGCATCATAATTATTATATATTTTTAATTTGATTTGCTAGAATATTGTTTCAAATTTTACATTTGTTTTCATGAGCAATTTTGGTCTGTGGATTTCTGCTACATCTTTGTATAGGTTGAGTATCAGGCTAATGCTAGCCTTTTATAAATTGTAAAGTATAACTTTCTTTTCACCTTTCTGGAAGAATTTGTGTAAGATGGTATTATGCCTTCCTCAAATATATGATATCATTTACCAGTGAAGACATATAGGCCTGAAGTTGTCATTGTGTAAAGGTTATTAGCTACAAATTGAATTTTATTAATAAATAAGTATTCACGTTAGTCATTTTCTTTTCAGTGAGCTCTGGTACCTTATGACTTTCATGGAATTTATTTCACCTAATTTGTCGAACTATTGGCATAATATTGTTCATTATATTCTCTTACTATCTTTCAATAATATCTCTAGGATGCAATTTTTTCAGTTTTCTCGATTTGGATATTGGTTAGCTGAGCTTGGCTTACCACTTTTGTTGATATTATAGCACTAGATTTTTGATTCACTGGTTTTCTCTATTGCTTTTCCATTTTATGCTTAACTGTTTTCTGCTCAGATATTTATTATTTCTTGTCTTTTGCTTACATTAGGTTTGATTTGCTTTACATTTTTTTAGTTTCTTAAGATCACTGTTTGAAACATTTCTTATTTTAATATACATTTTTGCTATAATTTTTCTATTAGAACTACTTTAACGCACCCTGAAATTTTTGATATGTTGTATTTTTATTTTCATTAAATGCAAAAAGTGGTCTTTGGCCAATGGGCTATAGAATTATGTTATACAGCTTTCAAATATCTGTGTATCTTTTAATTATTCAATTTATGATTTTCGTAATGTAATTCCATCATTCCCAGAAAACAGATATTATATGACTTAAATCATTGTATACTTAAGAAGACTTGCTTTCTGGCCCAGGACATGATCAATTTTAATAAACATTTTATATGTACTTGAAAATGATATGTATCTATTGTTGGTGGAATGTTGTATAGTTGTCAAATAGACTAAGTTTCTTGATGGTACAGATCAAATCTCCTTTCTGATTATGTGTCTCATATTTTATCAATAGTTGAGAAAGGGTTATCAAAATTTCAAAAAATATTTATAGATTTGACTATTTGACTTGAAATTGTACTAATTTTACTTGAGGTATTTTGAAGCTCTCTTATGAGTATGTTAACATTATTTTCTCATGATAAATCATGAAATCCTTACAAAGTAACTTTTTTGTAGTAGTACTTTTCTTTTTCTTTTTTTTTTTTTTCAGTACTAAGGATTGAACTTAGGGACATTCTACCTCTGAGCTACATTCCTAGCCCTATTTTTCATTCTCTATTTTGAAACAGGGTCTCACTAAGTTGCAGAGGGCCTCACTAAGTAGCTGAGGCTGGCCGAGAACCTGTGATTCTCCTGTCTCAGTCTCCCAAGTACTGGGATTACAAGTGTGTGCTGCCACGCCTAGCTTAGTAGTTTTCCATTAAATATATTTTTTCTGATACTAATTTGGCCTTTCCAGTTTGCATTAAACTAGTCTTAGAATGACATATCTTTTTCTATCTTTTTACTTTAGTCTACTTGTGTCATATTTAAAGATCATATTTTTATGTGAGATCTTTATGATCTAATGATAAACTGGGGGGGGGGGCTTAGCAAGGTCTGTTTATTTAGCTTCTTCTCTTCAAAGGATATTCCTTTCCTCAAAGTCTAAGGAGGGCACCTGTAGAATAATGGTCTTATGACCTACTTCAGGGGAAGTTCAGCTAGGGTTTATGGCCTGCTGAGGAAAGAGACAGGGGAAGGTAAGAATAGCTCTCTGCTTTAGTTATTTTTCAAAGCCAATGTGCCATATTTTGGGGTAGCATGTTCCAAACTCCATCCTCTGTCTCAGAATATAGTAGACATTCAAACATAGTAAATAGCACCTTATATTTCCCTGATCACAAGGATCAGTTCTGGAATGATCATATGATCCAGGAGGGCAAATGGGATACAAGGCAATTGCCAGAAAACCAGGTGTTTCTTCCTACCTGACTTGAGAGGGCCTATAGGCTGGAGCCACAGACATTTACACATAAAAGAGTAAATATCTACAAATGGAATCTACACTAGCTAGGAAAAAAGAGTCCATACAGGAAAAGTAAGCTGGGTCCTAGAAGTGTTTGAATTGCTGTCTCCAAAAATGTCTGAGCCATATTGTCTCTAGACTGTTCAGTTGTTTCCCAATAAACTCCCTTGGATTGGATTTTCTATTACTGGCATCCAAAAGAATCCTAACCAATTTGTAATGCTTTATTTAAGAAGCTTCCAAGCTTATGAAAACAAAATTATTCTGAATGAAAAGGAAAGGAAGTAAATATTAAAAGAAGTACTACCAGATTGCATAGTGTTAAAGAAAGATAAAAGGTAATCGAAATTAGAAACCCAAGTCAGTGAGCATTGGCAATGGTCATTTGAATTTTCTCATAGGGAAATCTCCTGACCTGGCCAATAACCCATTACCCACATGAATAAGACAGCCAGAAGAAAGCATTTAACCACTAGCAGTAGTCTCTCAGGACTGACGGTATGCAATGCCAACCACTAAAACTATAGAGGAAAGAAAATTCTGAGGTGAAGAGTCTCCATGAACTTGACATAGATATGGACAAAATTTGAGGACAAATTATTAAAATATTATTTGTGAGACCTTACAAAGAAAACTGGTAAACACCTGAAGTCAGAATAGCTTCAGGGGGAATAAGATATGTCAGAATAACCTTAATTCTTTCAAATTATCCTTATGAACAAGATGAGGATATAAGGACCAGAAAATAATAAGATTAGATGGTCATTATATAATTCAATAGTATGAAAAAGGAGTACTGAATAAAAATAGGATAAAAATTTACCTCCTAAATAGAAATCACTAGTATAGACTTTTGGATTGATATATCAGCCCCCCTCACTCTCTTTTGTGGTACTGAGGATTGAACCTAGAGGCATTCTACCTCCAAGATACAGCTTGGCCCTTTCTTTTTATTTTTTATTTTGAAACAGGGTCTCCCTAGGTTGCTGAGAGTCTTGCTAAGTTGTTGAAGCTGTCCTCAAATGTAAAATCCCCCTGTCTTAGCCTCCCAAGTACTGTGATTACAGGTGTATGCCTCACTACCTCTTTTCTTTTTTTTTTTTTTTTTTTTTTTTTTTTTTTTTTTTTTTTTTTTTTTTTTTTTTTTTTTTTTTTTTTTTTTTTTTTTTTTTTTTTTTTTTTTTTTTTTTTTTTTTTTTTTTTTTTTTTTGCGGTACTGGGAATTGAACTCAGAGGCATTCTACCTCCGAGCTACACCCCCAGCCCTACTTTTTTTATTCTTTATTTTGAAACCGAGTCTCACCAAGTTGCAGAGTGCCTCACTAGGTAGATGAGGCTGGCTGCGAACCCAGATCCTCTGATCTCAGCCTCCCGAATGCTGGGATTACAAGCGTGCGCCACCACGCCCGGCTCACTACCTCTTTTCAATAAAAAAAAAAAACTGTTATAGTTCAGGATGAGAAATGAAGGATGTATTTTTCAATCTCCTTGATAGGATAGAAAATATAATACATAAGATTGGCCACAGGTGCATTTTTCAAATGGGGGGAGGCTACTATTAGTGAAAGTTAAAGTTTGGGTAATAACAATAAATACTCACCAACTACTCACTATAGATATGACAAGGGCTGTAAATACATCAACTCTATAAATACCTTTACAAAAATATTAGGTAGATATATTATTCTTACTTTACAGATAAGAAAATCAAGACTTTAAGAACCTATACTTGAGTTTAATGATGTCCCAACGCTAGAAGTGTCAGAGTCAGAATTTAAGCACCGGTTTGGCAATAAAAATTGATGTCCTTAACTGAAAATGTGTATTACTCATTAAATGGAGGTCAAATATGCAAATAAAGTACAATTTCTGCACATATTCCCAAAAAGAAGAGTGATATAAATGTAAAAAGAAGAGGCTTAGGTGAGATAACACTGAAAGGTAATACTGTGTTAAAATTATTTAGTGATCTGGGTTGAGTTCAAGCTCCACAGAAATCAAAAGGATTATGTAACTGCCAAAAAATCTATTCTGCTCTAAACTGACAAACCACATCTGCAGCATTCTGAATCATTTTTGAAGCCATGGTTTAAGACGTAATGTGATATTCTTGAGCATGTTCAGATTTACTTAACTAAAACTGAGTCATGAGAAGAAAAAAGGATAAAAGAAGAGAGAACATGAGCTTAAAGGAAGAAATACATAGGATAGCCACAGGTGCATTTTTCAAATGGGGGGAGGCTATTAAGCAAAAAAAGGAATTTAAGGCCTACATTCTTCTGACATGATTACAATGTCAAGAGACTACGGATAGAATCTATTTTAACCAATTTCTCTGATTTTATAGAAAGAAAATGGAGCTATAAGAAATAATCTATTCATGGTCACAGATATTAGTAAAGCTGAGACTAGAACTTGTGTCCCAAAAATTCCAGTTGAGGAAGAGGATTCTCACTATGTTAGACTATTACAAGGGAAAAATAAATAATAGCATCCCTATCTAAAGCTACTATCTTTGAAACTTCCAGTAAACAAGATCCAGAGTTAAGAAAAATTAACTTATTAAAAAAGATGAATGAAAACTATGTTAACTTGAGGATTTTTATCCCTATGTGGTACATCACCAAATTCTATACTTACTTCACTGTTTCATTTTAAAAGAATAGAATCCTTTCCAGTCTATCTTAAGTAAGGGTTCCTCTGCAGATAACAGAAATCCTTGGTCCTTTTTACTGCCCCTGGATCTCTACAAGCCCAAACCATTTGTTTTTGCCTTGTAGGACTGCCCTCTCTTTGAGGCCACTTCTAGGAAGCCAGCCTTCCAATCTGCTCCTTGATGTCAGAGCAGAAGCAGCCAAAGAGGAAGCAGCAATGGTGCAGCTTAGAACACACCCACTCCAGGGCCTCCTGCTCCTGAACATCAGTTGCTGAGCGGGGGGAAAGAAGCCAGAATTATCACCAGTTTTTTCCCAAGCTGTTTTGGCACAAATTCAGAGAATAGACTCCGCAGGCATGTTCTTGAGTGATGTTACTGGAACTGAAGATACAATACACAGAAGCGAGAAATGGGCTTTGTTGTTTACCTTCCAATCTCCATACCAGAAAGCCTTTGAAGTCTTCCCTATCAAATTTAAGGTCTTTACTTTTTGCAACAGCCACCAATGCTTTAATTATCTTATTCTGAGTGTATCTATGAATATTGGTATTTTTATTTATTTATTTTTTTTACTAACTAAACCAAACATCAATTGGTTTTGACCTGGGATACTATAAGAGTAAGGAGTCAAATAATTAAGATCAGAGCAGCAAGAAGATTTTTTAAATTGTAGCTCCAGTTTTGTATACAAAGAATTACTTTCATTTTTCACCAGAGAGAAGTTATCCCAAGCAGTAAGTTATATATCAGATTGCAAAATAATTTCTCAAAGTTTGTTCCATGTATGTAGCTTGGTGAAAATAGGAGGGTAGGACTGCAATAAAATTGATGGCGTAGGTTTCTAACTGTAGTCAACTGAGATAAGAAACTGTATCTATTATAATATTCTAGGTGCATGCACACCTCTACACGCATTGCTATCCATGTATGGATACGTCCACAGACTTGTCATCCCTCTACTTGTCATGGGCCTCATGTCCCGCACACCATGACCATCTACACATGAGGTGATCATTGTTCAGTGTACAGTGTATGAATTCATTTGAAAAGGTAAGTCTTCTGGCCTTCTACAACAAAGAATACTTGGAAATAAAAGCACATTTAGTTAAAGTTCACGTGAGAAGGAAGTCAGTCGGGTAAAATGCAAATGTTGTACCAAAAGTTTATTGAGAAGGCAGAGCTTAGAGAAATGTTAGTAACTCTTAAATTATTTTCCTTTGAGGGTTTTTCCAAAAGTACTCAAGATATCTCACATGTTTTAGTGCATGACTGTTTTCTTGCCAAATCTAACTTGAAATATTATATTCTAAATATACATGTCACATAATCATGAATATCCTTTCCTTACTTGAATGAGGTCTGGCCAAACATTTTCCTGGCAGTTGTTATGTCTATAAGAATATACTAGGATACTATAGTGCTAGCCAAAAAAATTAGTAGGCTAACTGCCATTCTTAATATGAAAATACCTATTTGCTCAATATTAAAATGTTTTATGAAATTATCTATATAAGATAATATTATTTGACATTAGCCTTTCAATGTCACTTATTGGTAGAAGAAGAAGAAAAAAATGATTTGGCAAAGTACTGCTATGAAGTTCATTTACCTCTTTATTTTATCTAATGAGGAAGAAGAAATTTAAACACGCAAAACAAAAAAGGAAAATTATGTTCATCTGCACTAGAAACAAATTAGGGTTTCATTAAACAAAATACTTGCTATCCCTATGCTCATTTATTTAAGAATGTCGATTTCCTGTATCTAAATTTCTTTTATTTCTTGTACTTGCTTTCTAGCACCAGCTAGGACCTTCACGATAATATTCAATAGAAGTAGCAGGAACACAAATCCTTGCCTGGTGCCCAATAGTGGAAGAAAAACTTTAATCTAATTCTATATGATGTTAGCTATAGGTTATTTGTAGTCACCATTTATCAGATTGAGGAAATTCCCTCTTATTCTTAGTTTACTATTTTTTTTTCCATCATGAATGGATACTGAATTCTGTCAAAAGATTTTTATGCATCAATTGAAATGATCATATGGTTTTTCTCTTAGTCTATCCATATAGTGAATTGTCTTGACTGATTTTTTTAAATGTAAATACAGCCTTGTATTTCTGAGATAAACCCTACCTGGTCACGATGTATTATTATTTTAATATTGTTAAGTTTGATTTCATATTTTTTGTCTATATCCAGGAGAGATATTGCTCTATACTTTTTTGTCAGGAATGCTGGCTTTATAGATTAAGTTGGGAAGCATTTCCTCTTATATATTGCTGCCTAGCAAATAGCCTAACTGTAGTGCCTAAAGCAAGCAAGGCTGAGCTGGGTGCTGTGCTTGGAGATCACAAGACTGCAGCAAGGTAGCAGCCACTCCTCCTTCTCTTTCTGGTCCTCCTCCTCCTCTTCCTCCTTCTCTCTCTCTCCTCTTCCTTTCCCTCTTCCTCCTTGTTCTGTTTTCTCTCACTGTTTTTTTTTTCTTCTTGTTCTTCTCCTCAGCCTTGTTCTCCATTTTCTTCTTCTTCTATAGCTCTTTAATAGTTTATAATCCATTCTTAGCTAGATTGCTGTATAAAAACTGGCCTCAGGCTTGATTCAACCTGCGGACTGTTCGAGTACTCATTTTGCTTCACAACTGAGGCACTGTGCAGCTTAGGACTCTCCGCAGTCTCCCAAGCCTTAGAAGTTCTTCCCATTCAGGCAGCACAATTGATCTCCAGCCATGTTGGAGCTCCAGGGTCTGTGTGCCATCCTTCCTGGGGGGCCTGCCCAGGCCTGCATGCTGGTCAATACCCCACTGAAGGCTGAGCTCCAGGTCTGTCCCTGTGCGGCTCTCATCTCTCCAGCACTTGACTCAAAGTCCATCTTCTGTCTCCCCAGTTGCAGACACCGCTGGTATGTTAGGGGCTTCTCTTGCCCCAGGCAGCAGTACTCAAGCAGAGAGCTGGAACTGTGTTGGCTAGAATAGTATCTCAGTGACTCACCTTCCAATATCTACAGATTTTTTTTTCATATATTTTACCTGGGTTTTTTTTTTTTTTTCAGTTTGTTTAAGGCAGGAGGATAAATCTCATCCCTGTTATTCTCACCCTCAAAGATTCTTAACAAGACAGGCATGGTGGCATACATCTGTCATCCCAGTACCTGGGAGGCTAAGACAGGAGGATTGCAGGTTCAAGGCTAGCCTCAGAAACTTACTGAGCCTCTCAGCAACTTAGTGAGACTCTGTTTCAAAATAAAAAAAAGATGGAGATGTAGCTAAGAGGTAGAATGTCCTTGGGTTCAATACCCAAAATAAAAAACAAAAACAAAAAAAGATTCTTAACATGCTTTAAAAATATTCAGCATAGTTCTCATAAGCAAACCAAAGCATGTAGGGTCAAGAAGAAGTAGAAAGCCCCTGGTAGCTTTCTACTTAAAATTGTATTCTAAAAAAACAGATTCTTAAGAATTATTCTTTAGGCCATAAATTTGCAAAATAAATCTCATCTAGTTTCCCTCTTTCCATATTTTAAGTCATGCCTCAGAAACATTTATAAAAAGTATTTGTCTCTCAAAGCACAATATTTTTTGAAAACCCATAATTAGAAGTATAGAAGTTTAAAGAATAAATTGTCCTTAAAATTCTAGTAGGTCTTTGAAAAACTGCTCAATCACACAATGTGTTAATATTTAAAATAATACTATGCCAGGATACTCCAAAGTTGATTTGAAGCTAGTTGTGCTGTGCCAAGTAGTGTTATGAGAAACTGCACAGAAAGCACACATCACTGTGAATGTGAAGAAGCCAGCTACCAAATGGTAATAACTATACTCACTTTCCTAAGAAAAATATTAGTTTAATAATCATCTTTCCTCTAATTCAAATGAGAAGTGGACATTACAAAGGTCTTTGAGCACATTAACATTTACAAGAAGCTTAGATGTCCAGCTTTTAATGTTGAACAAGTTTTATAAATAAGAAGATGCAACGATATTTCAGTTACCAATTAAAATTATTTACATTATATTAGATAATAAATTAAGTAATTAAATAATTGTTCTTGTTTTAGTTCCATACTTTTCCAAATATAAATCCTTACATTGATAAGCACTAGATGATCTTGGTTTAAAATATCCCATATTTTTTCTATAATTGATAGCTATTAACCTACAGCTGACCTTCAATGAAACAAACATCCAAAACAGTATTTCCAAGGTCACTGAAAAAGTATAAATATTAGAGCCGGGCGTGGTGGCGCACGCTTGTAATCCCAGCATTCGGGAGGCTGAGACCGGAGGATCCGGGTTCGCGGCCAGCCTCAGCTACCTAGTGAGGCACTCCGCAACTTAGTGAGACTCGGTTTCAAAATAAAGAATAAAAAAATAGGGCTGGGGGTGTAGCTCGGAGGTAGAATGCCCCTGAGTTCAATCCCCAG